>CM050214.1:28765206-28772706 GCA_027475355.1 Coilia nasus
TGAGCAGGAGGCCTTTCCAAACTTACATTCTTGAATACGTCCCCGGCGAGCACAGATTGGGCCTAAAAGCCAATATCGGCGTTTTAACAACCTGATACCATCTGTTTAACAGCGTGATCAATGGCGGAGAGTGCTTTCAAGACACAGGCTCCCCATGAAACGTGGAAATCCATCTTAAAATTGCTTTTTTCTTCCATCTTTGTGGATTTGCTGTGATCGATCCATTCATCCCTGGCTGTCTGGCTGGAGATTCTTGGGAGCTAGCCTTCACTGCAACTCCACAAAGATCTCAAACTAAAAAAAAAAAAAAGAAGCAGGCTTTCAAGGAACCACCACCACAAGCTGTCATTGTCAGACCTGAACTAGTGTCAGAGTGTCAGTGAACAGCAGTAATTACATTCCAAGTCGACCGCAATATCAGTTACTTTTTACATACCTGAGGTGCAGTCAGGGCAGAAAGTTCTGGGGTTTTCAGCAATCTGCGCTGATGGATGCTATTTTTCAGAGCATTTGGCGGCATGGCGACTGTTACCTGCTGTTAAATCAGCCCCCAGTCGGCTCAGACATGGGAGCATGCTGCTCCTACAGTCACCAAGCACTTCTGGGTGTAATTTCACAGAGCCCCTCAGACATACAGTACCGTACGCCTGCCTCCATCTTTATGTCCCAGACCTGCTGAAGGAGCACCAAGACCTTTATTCTTTCCAGACAGAAATTACAGCGACAGTGTAGCAAAAGTGTCACCTCGTCCATACTGGTTATGTGCTTCCTTGGTGCTTTTGGATGTAAATAAGTGCGTTTGTGATGCACATTTTCCCTTCGGAAAACAGATCCATCACTACAGGCAGCAGCAGCCGCTGCGCTTTCATTTCATGTGACTTAATTGGCAAAATAATGGCATGGCGGAAGGGACGTTGACAGGCGTTAAATTTTACACACGTGTGCCACGGTGTATTTCATCTGTCGGGGCAGCGCGCGGCGCGGCGTAGCGTCGCTCACGCGTCCAGAAGCCGAGGTGCTGCAGCGCTGCGTGCGTTTCAGAGCCAGTCAGCATGCCGCCGCTTAGCCGATGCGACAGCTCCTACACCACCACACCCCACTCCACAGCACACACAGCCAATTATCCTCCTTCCATGACTTGGAGTGAGAGCAGCATGCCTCTCTCTCTCTCTTTTACACATACACACACACACACACACACACGCCTACAGTCTCATGCGCACTCACACACACACACACATACACTTAAACTCTCTCTCTCTTTCACACACACACACACACTTACACCCACTCACACATACACCTAAACTCACACACACACACGCACACACTCACACACACACACACACACACTTAAACTCTCTCTCTCTTTCACACACACACACACACTTACACCCACTCACACATACACTTAAACTCACACACACACACACACACACGTACACACACACACACACACTCACAAATGAATAGGTGAGCAAGCATCTCTCCAGAGAGAGTGAAAGCGAGAGAAAGAGAGAGAGAGAGCGAGCTGATGGAGAGACAGACCCCCCACATGCCTCAGCCTGCCCACATGCCCAGATTTTGCGCGGCCGTCTGTGCTATCGGCGTGTTGCGAGCTGCACACCGCGCTGGCTGCCAAGTCCACTTTAGCGCCGAGCAGCAGCACGCGTTGAGTGGCAAGCACAGCGATGCGTGAGACTGCAGCCACTCACCCAGAACAGAGAGATCAGGCGTGCTGATGGAGGGGAGAATGGAAGGCAGGGGAGGAGAGGAGAGGAGAGCAGAGGAGGAGAGGGGAGGGGAGAAGCAGACAGGAGATAAGGGGATGTGGCTAGAGGAGAGGAGAGGAGGGGGGGAGGGGAGGAGATGAGAGGAGAGGAGGGGGGAGAGCAGAGTAGATGAGAGGAGAAGGTGGAGAGGAGAGTAGAGGGGAGAGGAGAGGATGGGAGGGGGAGGAGAGGAGAGGGGAGGAGGGCAAAGGAGAGGATGGGGTGCAAGAGCGGAGAGCAGGCTATAGGAGAGGAGAGGATGGTAGTAGGAGAGGGTAGGAGAGTAGGGGAGAAAAGAGGGTGGGAGAAGAGGAGTAGAGGAGAGAAGAGTAGAGGATGGGGGGCAGGAGAGGAGAGCAGGGAAAAGGAGAGGAGAGGAGAGGAGAGGAGGGGAGAGGAGATGATGGAAGAGGGGAGGAGAGGAGAGCAGGGGAGGAGGGAGAGGAGATGATGGAAGAGGGGAGGAGAGGAGAGCGTGGTTGGTGGTCAGGCAGAAATGGTCAACAAAGAGTGTGGATAAAAAAGGCTCCATGAGAGCTAAAAGAATAATCAACCAGGGACTCCAGCGAGCGAAAGGAACATGTGGAAATAAAAGAGCAAAGGAGGAAGAGAGAGACAGAGACATGTCAACCTTGTGGCTATGGATAGAGAGAGAGAGAGAGATGAGAGGAAGAATAAAGGGCAAGCGAGACACAGCGACTCGCCAGGGAGAAAGATGGGGGTCAGCGGAACGACAGCATTTTGTCTTTTTCCTTTAAAGCGGGCAGCGTGAGGGATTAACGATGGGTCAGTCACTGCAACCGGTCCATTTATCATCCCTCTGCAGACGCTAGCCCACCCCACCCCACCCCACCCCTCGACACGAGACACTCTCGCCGTGCGCGGCCCGCAGCGAAGGCTTTGTCGGAGAGGCGCAGTGCCGCCCCGCGCCGCCCCGCGCCACGCCTGCCGCCCGCCGCCCCCCAGGCAAGATGGAGGAGAGAAAAGAAAATAAATGTCTGAGGAACTGATTGTGTATGCTCTCGTTTATTAACTCGCCCAACCATTTGACCTACAAGGTCCTCGCCAGCCATTTGTCAGTGGCGTGGTCAGATCTTCGCTGCTTCGAGAGGGGTGCTGTGGTGTCAGAGTGGATCGAGCATTCATATCATGAAAGGATAGGTGCCCATGGGGACCCAGGTTCAAATCCAGCCTGGGTCATTTCCCAAATCCAATCCCTTCTCTCTCTCCTACTCGTTTCCTGTCTAGTCTTCAATGTCTTGGCAACAACTGACTGCAAAATACACCCTTCATAGTTTAAATATGGAGACTCAAAGGCTACTCTAAGTCAGACCAATAAGTCCTCTGTTGTTGATTTGTCTGGAAGGTTGACAGAGTTGATTTGGCAAAGAAACAGTGGTCTCTATGACATTGACTGTGACAAGGGATTTTTGTGAATGGCAAAAATTCTCATTTTCTCTCCTTCTTGCTTTTTCCCTCTTCTCTAAAGGTCAAACTGAAGGTTCTAGGATCTCCCCTTTACCAAGGTTTCAGTCTGCAGAAAGTACTTTTTTCCCTTGGAGGTTACTCAAAAAGAAATTGAGTTAAACCTCTTAACTGCTCGATTTTCATTTGGAGTCTCAACTTTTATCTCCTTGTTTCACCTCCCTTTTGAAGTCCACTCATTCTCTCTCTCTCTCTTTTTTCTCTCTCTCCCCCTTCGTCTCTCTCTCTCTCCCCCTCTCTCCGACTCGCTCAATCTCTCTGTCTGTCTCTGTCTTGTTTTCTTGAGTTTCTTGTTCGATATGGACTGAGGTTGATAGCCTTAGATGAAGTCCAGTGGACTTACTGTGTGGCCGGAACCTAATTAATCAAATTTATGGATCCATCTCTGCTGGAGGCTTTCCCAGGCTCTGGCCTCCTCGTGGCTGGGGAGATCCTGATGAAAACCAGTTAACAGGCTGGCTCCTGAGAGCTGTGCTTTTTGCTTAGCTTGTTTATTTTGATGCAGATGGGGCTAAAAGGTTAGTGGGGAACCCTCCAACCCCCGGGGGGAGCCCTAGGAAGATCTGGATTGTGTTTTCATTTCCCCTGATTTGGGATCAAGCTGCCGGGTCGGACCGAAACCCCCCTGTGCCTCAGGACTGCCAAAATCCTTGTCGATATCCCAGTAAACTGACTTGGCCGCAAAGAATAAGAAAGAACCACCCACTCTCTCACTGCGTACATTTGTGTGTGTGTGTGTGTGTGTGTGTGTGTGTGTGTGTGTGTGTGTGTGTGTGTGTGTGTGTGTGTGTCTGTGTGTGAGTGTGTGTGTGTGTAGGTGTGTGAGTGTGTGTGAGTGCGTGTGTGTGCGTGTTTGCGCGTGCATGTGTGTGTCTATGTGTGTGTAAGAGAGAGAGTGAGACAAAGAGAGAGTGTGTGAGAGAGTGTAAGAGGGTAAGAGATATCGAGACAGGACAGAGCACAGAGGAGAAAAAGAAACAGTGGTTCAGTGTGTGAGAGGCAGAGAGAGAGAGAGAGAGAATGAAAGAGAACGAGAGGGTTGGGAATGAGGCCAGAGAAAGACAGAGTGAGGGAGAGATGTAGACGGAAAGACATTTTGTTCACTTTCACTTTCACACTTTACGTGTCTGATTGACTGACAGGGTCTGGAAGGACGTCCTGTCTTTGGCTGTGACAGCTGACAGAGATGGATACTGTCACAATCGGTTATTGTGTCACAGGCACAGACATGCCTCCTCGTAGCTCTGTGTCTGTCTAAGGCGCACAGAGAAGCATACAGCACAGCACTACCCCCTACACTACACTCCCCTCCGAATGGCGTTTACTATATCAGGTGATAAGAGACAGAATACAATCAAGCCCTGCTTTCGGCCAGGTCGAAACAGCTCGAAGCTCCCCATTAAGTGTGTTCTGCAGAAAGTGTGATGCTTGTGTGGTCAGACTTGTGTCTGCAAGCAGCAAACTAAGAGAAGTTGCTGTGTGGTAAAAGCCAGAGACACCAAGGCCCGATCCGGAAGGAGGTGTAGAAGTATTAGCTGCCAAACCAAACGGCTAAGTCGATATAGATACTGAAGTGTACCCTTTTATCAGTAGGGGGTAATGTACGATGAGAAGGTCAATATCACAAAATAAACGCATTCTAACTGATGCAAGACCCAGATCTAAAGCAGCAAGGTCTTAAATCACACTTATTTCTTAGCTATGTGTCACTTTTTACGTTTTTCGCAAAAAGAAAACTATTGATTAAAAACAATTTTAGCGATTTGCGAAGTATTTGTTCCTTTTGCTTAACTTTTCCTATCCTGTGGCTCAAAATTCAGTTTTATAGCAACGTTCTTTGTTTGTCTGCTGTTCCCCTTATCAATAGTCTGTAATAGAGTATGGGTCAATAGTCAATATTTATTTTATTCAGAAATATCTGACCTCCCAACAATGGGATAGCCCATTCAGATACATAAATGAAACTGTCTGCAACACTTCGACAAACCGTATATTGACATTCAGGTGATATCTTCTTATGAGTCACTAGCTCTTCATTCCCTTTGTATGCAATAAATAAATAAATGGGTCTTCTTACTCAGCCCATACTCGGTGAACTGGAAGCAAACAATGTGGCGGCACTGAATGTCATTAACTCACCGCAGACCTTTTTGTCAGCATTTTGTTAACCCTTGATTTTCATGCGTAACCCCAACTGTTTGTTTACAGGCAGGCGGTGAGTGGGTTGGGTGTGTGGGTGTAGCGGTAATACTGTCACTGGTCAGCATGTACTGTATCTTAGACTGCCATTACACTTCATTGCGTTGTCTACCTCCCTTATAAATCTCAGTAAAGAGCCTTGGGAGTCACCTAGAGACAGTGTTCTGCTACAGCTGTTCTTCACCATGAATGGGTAAAGATCTGTAGGGGGAAAAAAGACAGAGAGACACTAACAGGGAGCCTCACAGACACAAAATAGGATCTCGTTTGTGTGTGTGTGTGTGTCTGTCTGTGTGTGTGTGTGTATGTGTTTCTGTGTTCCTGTGTTCCTGTGTGTGTGTGTGTGCACATGCATGTGCATGTGTCTGTGTTTTTACTTGTGTCTGATTGTGTGATTCTCGTGTGTGCGTGTGTGTTTCTCTCGAGACCTGAACCCACACAGTTAATTTCATCAGATAAAACACTGCCACTTTATTAAACTAATTGGGTTTGTTATCACACTGAGCACGTTTCCGTGGAAACGCAGGCTAACAAGAGAACAATGATGGGGTGAGCGAAGGGAAGGAAGCGTGTGTGCGTGCGCGTGTGTGTGTGTGTATGTGTGTGTTTGTGTGTGTGTGCGCGTGTGTGCCACACCATTGTGTGTATCATGTCCTTTTGACTTTACCCAGTCATCCTTAGGATGCGCTCATATCACACAGCGGAGGTGTGATACGATGAAAAGAAATGCCATTGAGAACATAGACATGCTTGGGTCCTCATTAATCCGATAACATCACATTGCACTGCCAGAAACACTTTTTTAGACTTGCAGCCTTGATACCTGAGCCAGTGATAGCCCACTACAATCCTCATTACACACACACACACACACACACACACACATACACACACACATACACACACGCACACATACACACACATACACACACACACATGCACGCACACAGTTTATAAAAGATCACTCAGCCAATGAAAGCATGGTGCCAATTAGTCCGTCGGGTTAATCACACACGCACGGTTAATGAGGCATGCCAGGCAAGAAGCACGACTGGCATCAGATCCCCTCCGTGTGTGTGTTCGCGGGCGTGCTGGGCGGACTGGTGTGTGTGCATGCTTCTGTGAGTGTACATCTTATTTAGGCGACACTTCTCTATTCTGGTCCCTTCCTGCCAGTGCCTACACACACAAAAAAATAAAAATAAAAAGACCAGCTATACCCGGAAAAGATTGGGAAAATGGAAGGTACATTAAGATGGAGATGAATGCTTCACACAGCTTATTTATTTAGCTATTTTTAGCTGGCGAGCGTCTGTCGATATTTTTGTTGGAAATGGACTGTGGCAGCTCCATCTGATAAACAGGAGTGTTTACCCCGTGTCTCAGACAGACACAGTCTAGCGGAGGCCGTTCGAATGCGCCGAAGGTAATCCAACACGCTCACCGATGTCAACCGCTACTCAGGCCTCGGTTCTCCAGAGGTCTGCTCGTGTTTCTCATAGATATGAAGAACAGATGGAATATATACAGTATGCATGCTGTTTTCTGACTCCCAGGTCTCTCCACAGCTTGCAGGCTCTGTGCTGTGCCTGGACCACAGGGTTGTTTTTTCGGTGCAGTGGCCAGCAGCAGTCCCTGCGGGAGACCCTGTCATGCTAGCTGTGGGCTGTGGACCCAAGTGTTGTTTGGGACAATTGCCCCAACAGCCTGGAATGACTCAGTGGCCCTCCATATTATGTAGCCCTCCCCCGAGCTGTGGCTGAGGTGCACACCTACAGTATTAGTCTCTTACTGACGTCTGTTTGCCTACTCAGGTTTAGCTACCAAGAGGAATCGTATCAGATGCTCTTTGTGTTTTTTAAATGGTAGTTGTATAACTGGGTATTTTGTTTACATCTATCCATGTACATTTGCTTAGAACCTGGTACCATGAACAAGTGCATTTCAGTTGCTGCATGGGAGAATTGCCATTTTGTTATCCTTTTGGCTGAACTGTTTCAAGGTAATGTGTAATTCATGTTTTCTGAAAGTTACTTAGTCTAAA
>CM050214.1:28777706-28795206 GCA_027475355.1 Coilia nasus
AGGTGTTGTGTTCTTTTTCTGATGGCGTCTTTCTCGCGCACTAACGGAAGACGACTGAGCTGTTTATCCATCGAGGGGGAGAGCTGACGGTGGAATCTCGTTTTTCCCTCCAGCAGTTTGAATCATTCCTGCAGTGCTTTCCGAGGCTGCCTAAAAGACGTGGACAAGTGCATTTCACAGATCTAGTTAAAGAGCAGGGTGATTACAGCGCTGGGACGGGGGCCAGGCACATAATGAGACGCTCACACTAAGATGGCCAAGCCCTCACACACACACACACACACACACACACACACACACTAAGACGGCCAAGCCCAGGCCATTACCCAGCCTGGCATCTCCCCTTTAGTCACCGTCAGTGTACCCACACACACAACACACACACACACACAAACACACACCAACACCCCCGAACCCCCTCCCCCAACACACACACACACACATACACACACACACACAGGCTCCCTCCACCAACACACAAACACACACACACAATCCGCCCCTCAACCCCCTTCCTCTAAACACACACACACACACACAATCCACCCTCCCAACCCCCCTTTCTCAAAACACACACACACACACTCGATCTCACCCATGCCTCCTCCCCAACACACACACACACAATTCCCACACCCCCAACCCCCTTCCTCAAAACACACACAGACAGACACTCAGTCCCCCCCCAGCCAAATCAAGCCAAGCTCCGCTTAGACCAGACCTGCCAAGCTTAACCTGGAAACAGCCAGAGAAGAAACCATGGTGGCCAGACTAGACTGGATGCAGGCGATGTTTGCTCTTGCCGACTGGTAGAGCCTGGCCAAGACAGACTGCTAATACTGGGGAAGAGGAGAGGATGTCAGGGGCTTTGGAGAAGGAGAGAACTTAAGTACACACAAGAGCACTCGTTAAATTGAAACACTAAATTGATTTTTTTTTTAAGGACAGCCCACATGCGCTGTATCTCTCCGAGGCAGATGACACTGCAATGAGTTGAAGGATGTGCGTGTCATATCCTCCAGAAGGACTACCAAGCTCTTCTTTGTATGCTTAGGCCTCATTTATTCACACAAAACAGCAACGACATGATGTTAACAGCTTGTGCCAATACAGCTTGTGTCTAGGGAGCATTCATACTGCTGTGATAGAGTGAGGTGACTGTGGGGAGCTGATGATAAAACCCAGCTGCTTGCTGTACAGACGTAATGCAACTGTAGCGTGACATCCTCCTCAGGTGCGACTGGAGTGGCCCACAGACCTGTCCGTCAGCCCACTGGACAACTCCCTCTACGTCCTGGACAACAACATCGTCCTGCAGGTCACCGTGGACAACCAGGTGCGGGTGGTCGCCGGGCGGCCCATCCACTGCCAGGTGCCGGGGGTGGAGCACCTGCCGGGCAGCAGGGCAGCCGTCCACCAGGCCCTGGAGGGTGCCAAGGCCATCGCCGTGTCACACCAGGGGACCCTGTTCATTGCCGAGACGGACGAGCGCAGGACCAGCCGCGTGCAGCAGGTCACCACCAACGGCGAGATCTCCATCATCGCCGGGGCAACCAGCGAGTGCGACTGCAAGATCGACCCCAGCTGTGATTGTTTCTCCGGTGAGTCGTGAAGTGTGTGTGTGTGTGTGCCTGTCTGTGTGTGCAAACACCACTCCAATAAAATAAAAACCTGCCCATAAAGTTTTTTTTTCTCTCTGGGATAGCCTCATGTACGAGTAACAAACAACTCTACCCAATAAAGACCATCCATAAAGATTTTTCTACCCCCTTTACCCTCACACGTGCACACACAGACACAGACACACAGGCACATACACACAGGCGCACACACACACACACACACACCCCCATCACACACACACACACAGACAGACACACATGCACACACATACATTCATATATATATATATATATATATAAACATGCATGCAGTTAGATATATATATATGTCTGACTGCATGCATGTTTATATATATGATATATGCATACGTTCGGCGCACTACTAATAAAACCCATATTGTTTTCAACATTACAGCATTAGACTAGCCCAAGGCAGAGAAAGGGCCACTGCTTTATGGTGTGTGTCCTACGGTTGTCAGTGGTGAAGCTACAGTATGTTCACCCGTCCTAGTGTTCCCCTCTCTCTCTCCTCTCTCATTGCTGCACAACGTGAACTGCAGTTCTGCAAATGCCCTGTAGCTCAGCATAATAAATCATGAGCTATTTAAATACTCAGATAACCCGTCCGAGAACACCCAGATCAAGGGAGTTGTTAAACACCTATGTGGTCAGATATAGACTGCCGTTACTACCCCTCAGCGAAAGGCAATGGACAAAATGCTCGAGTGAAGAATGGCATTTTTGTTGTCTGATTTATTCAGTGCTTATAGAAGATCATCATACCCCTTTGACATAGTCGCCCTAAACAGTTTAAAATGCTGTTAAACAGCTTAAAATGCAGACACATTCCATCAAAAACATTTATCCAACTTTATTTACATATCCGAAACACGCATATGCAAAAAAGACGAATGGCTGGTAATGAAGCAGATGGTGTTTGAGAGGGGTTAAGTGAGGTGACTGACCTTTCCTCTTTTTAACTGTAGCTTTTCATTTGTTATGCATTTTTGTTGGGATAGCTGGACACTGGACACTTTTTTGTTAAGACTTTATGTGGATAGCCTACCCAGAGACTTTACAGCTGGTTTGTTGAAATTTAGTTTTTATTTCATTTATTGTTCACTGATTTATCACCTTCATAACACCCAACCACTAACCCTAACCTCAATAAGACACACCATTTTGATAAATGGTTTACTAACAGTCTAAGCATCTGTACACAGTCTGTAGGACCATCTAAATAAAGTTTGACCATTTCTGCTATTTATGCTCAGTTTTCCTATTTGTTTCTGTTTCAGGCCATTCAGACAAAAAACACAGTAACTAGTAGTTACTAGGCTGTGGTGATTTTCATTGGATATAAATATATATTTTCCATGGGTTGTCCTTATCTTTTGTCTGGTAATTCCAGGTGATGGTGGCTACGCACGTGACGCCAAGCTGAAGTCTCCCTCGTCCCTGGCCGTGTCGCCCAACGGCACGCTCTACATCGCCGACCTGGGCAACGTGCGGGTGCGCGCCGTGACCAGCAACAGCCCGCGCCTGAACCGGCTGCGGCAGTACGAGATCAGCTCGGTGGTGGACCAGGAGCTCTACCTGTTCAGCGCCAACGGCACGCACCTGCACACGCGCAGCCTGGTGACGGGCGACTACCTGTACAACTTCACCTACGGCCCCGAGGGCCACCTGTCCGCCGTCACCGCCAGCAACGGGGGCTCGGTGCACGTGCGGCGCGACGCCAACGGCGTGCCACTCTGGCTGCTGGTGCCCGGAGGGCAGGTGTACTGGCTCACACTGGGCAGCACGGGCACGCTCAAACGCGTCTCGGCGCTCGCCCACGACCTGGCCCAGATCAGTTACTACGGCAACACCGGCCTGCTCGCCACCGTCAGCAACGAGAACGCCTGGACCACAGTCTACGAGTGAGTGATTGGTCGCCACTTCCCCTCACCTGAGCCCACTTTTCACACTGGAGCTGTCATCCTCTCTCTCTCTCTCTCTCTCTCTCTCTCTCTCTCTCTCTCTCTCTCTCTCTCTCACACACACACCTTTTTTCTTTTCGAGACTTTCTTCCTCTTTGGCTCTTTCTCTCTTACTCTCCACCTATCTCTCTGTCCTTCTCCCTCTCTTTCTCACTCCCTCTTTCCTCTCTAACTTCCTCTCTGTCCTCTCTCTCTTTCTCTTTCACCATGCCTCCCTCTGCCTCTCTCTTTCTCCCTTCTGCACCCTTTCCCTGTCTCTCTGTCTATCTCTCTCTCTCACTCCGTCTTTCTTTCTCTCTCTTATCATGTCTCCGTTTTGTCAGCTCTGTGTTTTTTGTCCTTCATGTCAGCCGCTGGCCCGTCCGGCTCTTTCTCTCCCTCCCTCCCTCGCTCCTAAACTCCTCCGTTCTCTCCTCCTCTTCCTTGTAGCCTTCTGTTCCACTCGTGTTGGTGTCCGTGTCTTGGCAGGAGGTCACTGTGTGTCTCTGTGTGATGGACAGGTCCAAGTGGAGTGTGTTAGGCACCCCGCTGTGTGTGTGTGTGTGTGTGTTTCTGTCATGTCTCCACTCAAGTCTGTCCGCTTGGTTTCTCTCCCACAGCATTGTCTTCCCTTTCTCTTTCTTCTTTTCCCCCTCTCCCTCTGTCTGTCGCTCTCTTTCTATCTCTCTCTCCGTGAAGCTGTTTCATCCCCATCCCTGTCACCTAAGGCTGCTGCTCGAGTTTCCATCTGACTGGTGTGCCAGAAGTGCCTGAAGTTCTCTTTTAATTACAGATCCAAATGATGGTGTTTACCCACAACATGCACCACAGCGCACATTTCTCCAGTCATTTTCAAAACAGTCATTTTTAAAACGTATTTTCTAATCAGTTCTACTTGTCCTGTTGATTCATAATTGTTCAGTAATGTTTTTGACATATTTAGTATGGTTTCATGTACTGTACTCATTGTTTAATATGTTTAATAATTGTTGAAATGCGGTAGTCATTGTTAAAAACAGCAGGATGCTGCGCTTAAATGTTTGTGAGTCTAGAGCTTGTCAGTCACACATTTCATTCTCTTTTTAGGGATTAATTAGAGACTGAACGTAGACTGATAGGAAAACGAAAACCTAGGTGACTGTTGTATGTACCAAGGGTGTAAATAAGCACATAAAATCTGCCCAACAAAGGCAAATGTAGTTTTCATGTGTTTTTATCGGTATGGCAAAGACAACATCTTGTTCTTCCCAAAAAACAACGAAATTGACTCAAGATATTTGGTGTGTGTGAGAGAGAGAGAGAAAGAGAGAGAGAGAGAGTGGGAGGTTGAAAGCTGTCAGTTGCGGACATGAGCTTTGAGTTGTGTGCCAGTGTGAAATGTCAGGCGTCTACGTGCATCTTTCTCCTTCTCCATTTTGTTTGATCCGAGCTTCCAACCTCCGCACCGCACAGCTGGTTGCCCTCAAAAGCCTTTCACTCCTGCTGAAGCTCCTGCTTCCACCACAGGCAAAATTAGTTTAGCAAAGACTACCCCATCCGCTCCCCATTTTTGTGAGCCCATGCATACCCTACACACAAACGAAGTACTCCTGCCCCCTGGTGGCGGAAAGAGTCAAAACAAATCAAGTTCTAAAGTGAAGAAGAAGCAAACTGATATTTGTTGAGTGAGTGACTCACTCCTTCCTCAAGCGTAAACACTTGACATTGCTCCGTGGGAAGGAGAGCACCCCAGAGTGAAAAACAGTCCTACTGAAGAGAGTGCTTCCCCCCTTGGGGGCCCCAAGTTAGTGCCCTAAAAGGCATGTGTGTATTCCACTGCTGCTCTGCTAGATAGAGGTCTCCCAAACACCTCTCAGCGATCGTTTATTTATTTTTTTTAGATGCAAGAGATGGAGGCAGACAGTGTGAAATCCCTCCTTTAATTACCGCTGATGCCCAAAACCCCACACATCCTTCAGTACACTAAACTCCGCTCAGCATAATGCTCAAATGAAATGCTCTGCTTCTTCAAGCAAGCGAAGTGTTAGCGATCCTCTGGGCTTCAATTTATATTTAACTGACATAAACAGAGGCTTTATCATCATGGTTAGTGAACTTATTAAAGCATGGTCGTAAATGGGTATCGCCAAATCTTCGACAAGTACACATTCAAGTTTGTTCGTTTGCTGCCCTCTGCGAGTTGCTGTGAGTTACTGAGTGTGATGTATTTGCACTGAGTTTCTTGTGACAGAGTCCGTGTTCTTCGGCAGGTATAACAGTGACGGCCACCTCATCAATGTCACCTTGCCAACGGGCGAGGTCAGCAGTTTCCATGGCAACATGGAGAAGTCGGTCAAGGTGGAGGCTGACACATCAAGCAGCGAAAACTTTATCGCCGCCACCAACTACTCTGCAGCCAGCACCATATACATGCTACGGCAAGGTGTGTGTGTGTGTGTGTGTGTGGTGTCAAGAAAGACAACCTCTACCTATGAAATAATAGTAGCTCCTTGTGCTATGCATTATTGTTATGGTAAAATAATGAATTACTCATTTATGTTCATGCTGTTAATTAAAAAATTAAAAAGTTCTAAATAATCATAAATGTGCAAGTAGAATTCTTCTTCTTCTTCTTCTTCTTCTTCTTCTTCTTCTTCTTCTTCTTCTTCCTTTTATGAATAATAATAATAATAATAAAAAAAAAATAATAATAATAAATAATAATAATTGCTGTAATAACAGCAGTAATAATGATGTTGGTTCCTCCCTGTGTGTATAGCTCATGCTCAGAACGTGTACCGCATCAGTTCGGACGGCTCTCTGTGGGTGACGTTCTCCAGCGGGATGGAGGTGACCCTGACCACGGAGCCCCACGTGTCGTCGGAGGTGGCCTCGGGGGCGTCGGCGGGGGGCGTGGTGCACCCCGCAGTGGGCCGCTGCAACATCACGCTGCCCGGCGAGCACAGCCACAGCCTGATCGAGTGGCGGCAGAGGAGGGAGCAGGCCAAGGGCAACTACACGGCCTACGAGCGACGGCTGCGGGTAACCACGGCAACGCTCACTCACCGCTCCAGTGGGCTATGCTACAAAGGCTATTCAGTGATAAACATGGTTTATTTAACTCAGAAGTAATTGGCTGTTGCCAATATTATAGTTGAGGGAATGAAGCCCTGGGCTAGTGTTGCCACCTGTCCCGGTTTTACCTGATTGTCCCGGTTTTTAATGGTCTGTCCCGGGGAAAAAAATATTCTCCCGGGACACTGACACCCGGGTCGCTGCTTATAACCAAAAAGGTTGATTGGGTTGCCAAAATGTCCCAACCCTACTCTGTGCTCTTCTACTAATGGGTTTAAGACCTCTGGGTTAACTAAACCAGGCCTATAACCTAACCACCTTTGCAGTACACCACCCCCCACCCTTAAACATTGGTAAAGACTTGTAGTCCAGGTCTACAGAGCTAATGCAACTGCTAGCAAGCTAATGGGTGTCTTTAGATGATCTAATGGGTCTACCTGAGTGGAGTCCTTTTCCCACATTTAGGCAGGGTGTTTTGTCCTAAACTGAAAAGTGGCCAATTATTGCATAGTGTTGCCTCAAAATCTGACAGTGGGTCTTGTAAAAACTTCCAGAACGTTTTTTTTTTTCTGTCCAGAGCAAGAACGGAACAGCCACCAGACTTGATATTTCATCAGCCTTAACCTTTTTACCTTCATAACCTCAGTCAGACAGAAACCCACATCTTTTCTGCGTGTTGTGTAAGTGTGGTATCACAATAATGGGTGGATCTGTTGAAGTTTGGTAATTCCAGACATATACATACTACTTGCCACTTTGTTTTTGCGGTTGTCATCACTCAACAACCTCAACTTTGCCAGGCGGGTGGAGCGCAACTTCAACAGGAGGTGAATCCATAGAACTGGCTTTTCACTCACAGTTAAAAGTATCGCCAGAGACTTTGACATAAGGAGGCGCAGGCGGAGATCGAGGTGATGACACATAGCTACCATTCAATGTATCTCCCCATGGTCTGCAAGCACTGCGCAGCTGTCATGTCATCACTTTTCTATTGGGTGTCTCAGACAGCCTTTGTGTGTTTTTTATACAGCTTAACATTTTACAGTATCCTCATGAGAATACTGATGTCTCGACGAAGCAGACAGCATTCGGTGGACTCAGTGAAATCTATTCTAGGCCTCCTTTTTCTTTTCTCTGACGGATACCTGCCCTAGTGAAATGCTGCCCTCTAGTGCCTCAATGTCCCATTACATCCCACTCTGATGTACGTTAAGATTAGATTAGATTAGATTAGATTCAACTTTATTGTCATTACACATGTATAAATACAGGTAACGAAATGTCGTTTAGCATCTATCCAGAAGTGCAAGCAGCAAGTGCGATATATACAGTGTTAAACATATTTCTTCGAATCCTTTTTAAAAACATTAGCACGGAGGGAGTTGTGCCATAAGTGACCACATCCTGACCACACACAGGGCCACGTGCCCATGGGGACACAGGTTCAAGTCCAGCATGTCACTTCCTGATTCCACTTTTTGCCCCACGCGCTTCATGTGTCATTCCTTCTGTCTTATCAAAAGCCAAACAAATAAACATTACAAGAAAACCAAGAGAACAAATAACATTTTAGTATTACACAATTAAACACTGTCTGTTTTACCAGTCCAGTCTTTTCCCTGTGGGTTTCTGACACTCCCAGATCGGGTCACCCTCCCAGTCGGTTCTGGTGGAACTGGCTTTGAAGGAGGAGCAAGCTGAGTGTTTCCTCTCCCCCCGAGTGACTTTGTATACAGTGAGTTTTCACCACACTGTATGATCCTGGACTTGACAATGCCCCATGGACTGTTCCAGTACTCTTTGCAGTCCCAAGACAGATACTCTACATGTCTACAACTGCCTTGCTCTGTGTCTTATTCCACAAGTTCTATATTGTCCGTTCTTTCCCATTTGAGTGCTTGCTGTTCTGGCCCCTCTGGCCTGAGTGTGTCAGTAGAGACTAGCCCTGTAGCCCCCGACCTTCAACCCCATCTGCAGTAGTGCTAGTGGGGCTATGATCCTAATTCTAAGTGAGTCTAACAGTTTGACTGTTCTGATAGCTCTCTCTCTCTCGCTCTCTCTCTCTCTCTTTTTCTCTCACTCTCTGCCTCACCACTAATATGCTTGCCTTGAGCTACTGGGGCAATGCCCAAAGGCCTAGTCTTAAGTGGATGCGGCAAACTCAGGCGATGGCAACTGTAGCCCCTTGTCTGTCAGTAGTATTTCGGGTAGCCAAAACTCGTTCACTCAAGGTTACTTTCAGTTGTCTTCGCAGCGGTAGCAGGTGTGAGAGTCGGCCAATTGGCACCTTCAGGATATCTGCAAAAGCAATCAACTCTGACAGTTGTTTCATGAAGAAGATAAAGTATCCACAGCATGCACAGCCTGAATGTCAGTGTTTGTTTGTCAGGTGGGCAAGAGTCTAGGTTGACAGATGAATGCTTAGCAGTCTGTACACACGCTGAAGTCAAACGCTAAGAGATCAGCACTCGGTTACTCACATGCCTGTTACAATGGTATAACCAGTTTCTCTTCAACGTTTTGAAGACAAGCTTTGCCAGTGCCTAATGCATTCAAGTGTGGTTGTTAGAACCAGTTATCGTATATTGACTGTGCATTCTGGCAATGCTATGTAGTTATTCAGTACATGGATTCTGGTGTGACGGATAGCAGTAGTTGCATCTGAATCTGCTACTTTAAAGTTAATCAGTTGTCCATGCATCTATTGTAAATATCCTGTTTCTGTATCCAATGTCTGCCTTTGTCTGACTTAGGATATTCTCATTAATAGGCTACATATTCTGCCTCTTCTCCTCTCATCTTCTTTCCTCCACTGTCTTTGCTGACCTAAACACTGGTGCCCAACGATCCTTGTTTTGTTTTTTTGCTGTTGCTGTTTTTGTTTTCTTTCTCACTCTCAGCTTTTCTAGTTGCACACTGTATCCCACATAGCTGAGAGATTTTCTTGCATCTTTAACAACCTTCTGTTTTCTGAGCAGAAGACAACACGGTGCCTGTTCCGCATTACCGTGTTTTGCTTTAGTGTTTTCGAGTCTACTCAACAGTTACTTTGTCATTTTGTCTGACGTGTTATTGCTGCTGGTGCTGTGAGATTTGGTGCTAAATGCATTTGTTTCTGACGGTTTTGAATCTCACTCCCACCTCACTCACTCCCTCAATCCCACTTCAGTTTGATCTCTGAGCACACAGTATCTTCTGGTAGGGTGCTGTGTTGGCATTGCTCTGTGCTCTCGCAAGGCTCGCTTGTGCCCCTGGAATATATATTTTAGCAGATTTACCTGGATGTTGCAATTTGCGATTAAAGTTGTGGTCTCTCGTATATTGTGTTTTCCTGAAGAAAATACTCACCCAATGCTTCAGTCACTTCTGCAAACTCTGCCTTTAACAAAGAAAGTCAGTGTGTCTGAAATGTAGTCACTTTTCTCTCTCGTTGCGTGTAGCAGTGAGATGATGAAATACGGCCTAGTCCCCCGATGGTCCTGCAGCCAGTCTAATATGCACAAAGCATCATGGCCTTTGTTTTTTTACTTTCCATCCTTTACTGTGGTTTGCTTTTATTTTTGTAAAGCACATCAAACTATTCCTGTGTATGAAATGATGAAATGTGACACGAAAACATATTTGCCTTGCCTTGCCTTGTTTGGCTCATCAAAGCTGAAGTTTCCCGTAGGCTGTAGTGACAACATGTGGTCCACTGCTCTCTTGTTTTCTCTCCTTTTTGTGTTAAAATCAAATCAACAATTTTGCAGTGATACTGGCTCAACAGAGGCTCCCTCTTGCAAATTGCCAATTTCAGTCAATTTCTGGCTTAACATCTAGTGTAAATTTACATTGGTTCTTATCAACAATCTTCTGATATTGTTTGTGTGATGTCAACAGCATTTCCCCACTGGCTGTTGTTTCTGTGTTCTCTCTTTCATCCTGGTTCATTCTCCCCCTGTTTGACTTCAAGTTCATCTAGAATAATGTCAGTGATATTATAAGGGGATGTAGATGACACTTCAGTGGTTACAACTTTAATTATATTAATGGCTAGATGAAAGCATTTGTTGATGATCCCTTGATCTCTTCTCACCCATACCAGGCTCACAATAGGAACGTGTTGTCCATCGATTTCAACCAAGCCACGCGCGTCGGCAAGATTTACGACGACCACCGCAAGTTTACGCTGAGGATTCAATATGACCAGCTGGGTCGGCCCGTGCTCTGGTCCCCGAGCAAGTATAATGAGGTGAACGTGTCCTACTCCCCCGCGGGACTGGTCAGCAGCATACAGCGTGGCAACTGGACCGAGAGGCGTGAATACGACAGCGGCAAGCTAATCTCCAGAACCTGGGCGAATGGCAAGAGCTGGAGCTACACTTACCTGGAGAAGGTAAACCTACTGTATAATAAGCATACATTTACAAACACATTTAATAAATATTTATAGTCCCTTGTAAGGCTGCTCGATTATGGAAAAAATTAGAATCACGATTATTTGGGCCAAAACTGAAATCACGATTATTCAAACGATTATTTTGTTTTCCTCAGTAACATGCTTCATTTATTGAAAATGTATTCAAAAACATTTCGAAAAAACATTCTTGTACCTTCGGATTTTCCCTAATACCTTTCTTCGTAAACATCTCCTTTGATGTCTAATGTACAAACAGTAGAAATGTCTAATGTATACATCTAATGTACAGTACAAACAGTAGAAAATAATTAGGACAAAAACATTGTTGCCCTCGATTTTATGTGTTGTGAGATCGTTTGGCCCTGAAATCGTTATCACGATTAGAATTCGATTAATTGAGCAGCCCTAGTCCCTTGCATTATATATGTTCATGTTCATGTCAAATGTTCTTTTTAAGACATTCCATTGTACAATTCAAGGGAAACTTCTAGTCTAATTTCGTCTCTTTACCTTGTTGTGTGTGTGTGTGTGTGTGTGTGTGTGTGTGTGTGTGTGTGTGTGTGTGTGTGTGTGCGTGTGCGCATGTGTGTGAGTGTGTGTTTATGTGTGTGTGTGCGTGTGCGCGTGTGTATGTGTATTCTTGTGTATGCATGTGTATGTGTCTGTGTTTTACAGTCGGTGATGCTGCTGCTGCACAGTCAGCGGCGGTACACGTTCGAGTACGACCAGACGGACTACCTGCTGTCGGTGACCATGCCCAGCATGGTTCGGCACAGCCTGCAGTCCACGCTGTCCGTGGGCTACTACAGGAACACCTACACCCCTCCAGACGCGCCCTCCTCCGCCCTCATCCAGGACTACTCCCACGATGGACGCCTCCTGCAGACGCTGCACCTGGGCACGGGCAGGCGCACCATCTACAGGTACAGCCGCATGTCACACCTGGCCGAGGTGCTGTACGACTCCACCCTGGTCACCTTCACCTACGACGAGGCGGCTGGGGCCATAAAGACCATCCACCTGATGCAGGACGGCTTCATCTGCTCCATCCGATACAAACAGACAGGTAACACTAAACTAAAGTGTACTCTTACTGGTAGCATGCTCTATTTCAAGCCTAATGAAGTGAAATGTGTGTAAGAGATATACTGTATATGTACTGTAAATACAAAAGATATAGTGTATGTGGAGCACCTAAAATAATGGTATGGCTTGATTCGTGACATTTTTAGGGTGTTTTGTTATGGATGTTGTTTTGCTAACACAGATTTGAACCATTTTTGATATTTTTTTAGGTTATTTAGCCAAACCCTATTTGTATTGCTGACAGGATTCTGCACTGTTTTTTCACGCAGGGCCTCTGGTCGGCAGGCAGATTTTCCGCTTTAGTGAAGAGGGCCTGGTGAACGCTCGCTTCGACTACAGCTACAACAACTTCCGCGTCACCAGCATGCAGGCCATGATCAACGAGACGCCGCTGCCCATCGACCTCTACCGCTACGTGGACGTGTCGGGCCGCATCGAGCAGTTCGGCAAGTTCAGCGTCATCAACTACGACCTCAACCAGGTGATCACCACGCACGCCATGAAGCACACCAAGATCTCCAACGCCAATGGACAGGTGATCGAGGTGCAGTACGAGATTCTGAAGGCCATCGCCTACTGGATGACCGTCCAGTATGACAGCATGGGCCGCGTGACAGTCTGTGACATCCGCATCGGAGTGGACAGCAATATCACACGCTACTCGTATGAGTACGATGTTGACGGACAGCTTCAGGCGGTGAGAAGCTCGTCATTCTATCTTTATCTCTCTCCTCTCCTTCTCTTCCTCCACTGTTCTTCTTTTAAAGGGAAATTCAGGTATTTTACACTTAAAGCCTCATTTTCTGGTTGTTAATGATGCATTATACTACGGCTGCCGTCAATTTCACATTGTGATGTGTCCTTTAGAATGGTTATTAACTTTCTATATACACACATCTATGAACTAGTCCCTGCTTTCTGACCGTATCATGTTTATGTATCAATGCGCCAAGTTCGTGGTGAACTGTAAATAAACAGTAAAGGTGTGACAGCTTCAGCAAATGACGAGTAGATGGAAGAACACACAGTTGCAACATGTTATATGCCTCTGAGATTGTCTTTTAGTGCTGTCACACTGCATTTGAACTCTCTACTAACGTGATTTTGCTAAGCAAGGCTTAACAGAGCTTTGGAATAGCTAGCTTGACAACCAAAGGCATGGAAGTAACAACTGGCTCTTGGCCATAGCAAGCTCCAGTTTGGAATTAGCAATGGCAGTTTGTCCAGTAAGTTATGAAAAGACACATCTTGTGGCAGATGGAAGTAGTTCTACAAATAAGTTTGCTTTAGCGATTCAATCGTGGAAATGATTACCTGAAATTACCATCAGACAAGTGTGGTAACCATGGTATAAGCGGGATAATGGACTTCACGGTGTTCGGATATCAGAAAGTTAATGCACTCCTCTTCACGTCGTGGCCGCATTACCACCTCGAACGAGCATTAACTTTCTGATATCCACCGGGATAACACTGAGTCGTCCATTATCCCTTACATGGAATAATATGGTGTGCCCTGTGTCTGTAGGTTTCTGTGAACGAGCGTCCGCAGTGGCGCTACAGCTACGACCTGAACGGCAACATCAACCTACTGAGCCACGGCAACAGCGCCAGGCTGACGCCGCTGCGCTACGACCTGCGCGACCGCATCACGCGTCTGGGCGAGATCCAGTACCGCGTGGACGAGGACGGCTTCCTGCGCCAGCGTGGCAGCGTGCTGTTCGAGTACAGCTCCAATGGGCTGCTGACGCGCGCGCTTGACCGCGACACACAGCGCAGCGTGTGGTTCCGCTACGACGGCCTCGGGCGCCGGGTGGCGCAGCGCACCAGTGACGGGCAGCAGCTGCAGTTCTTCTACGCCGACCTGATGGAGCCCACACGCGTCACGCACCTCTACAACCTGTCCAGCTCGCAGATCACCTCGCTCTACTACGACCTGCAGGGACACCTCATCGCCATGGAGATGAGCAGCGGCGAAGAGTTCTACGTGGCCTGCGACAACGCCGGCACTCCGCTGGCCGTCTTCAGCAGCCGCGGCCGCATAGTGAAGGAGGTGCGCTACACGCCGTACGGGGACATCTACCACGACTCCAACCCCACCTTCACCCTGGTCCTGGGCTTCCAGGGCGGCCTGTACGACCCGCTGTCCCGCCTGGTGCACCTCGGCCACCGGGACTATGACGTGGTGGCTGGACGCTGGACCACGCCCAACCACCAGCTGTGGAGGGAGCTGAGCATCGAGCCCAAGCCCTTTAACCTCTATGCCTTCAACAACAACTACCCTCTGGGCAAGCTTCAGGACATCACCAGATACACCACAGGTCAGTTTTTCATTTTTCACACTCACTGGCCCTAGCAGTGCATATGTCTGTCTATGTGATTTTCTTCAAATTGTTAGACTGTAAATACAGTTGTAAATTTGTCATGTTTTTACATATTTTTGAAACTACTGGACTATTTTTTTATTTTTTAAGTCAATTGTAAATTGCAAATAAATAATAGTTACTAATGAGTTCTTCAAACTAATGTTGATGTAACAAAGGCTACATGTTCAGTCATAACTTCACTGCTTCCCTCCCGTGATGTCATATCCTGGCAGATTTGAGCAGCTGGCTGCAGCTCTTTGGCTTCCAGCTGCACAACGTGGTCCCTGGGTTCCCCAAGCCTGAGGTGGACATCATGGAGCAGACCTACGAGATGATGCAGACGCAGAGCAGGACACGAGAGTGGGACCCCAGCAAGGTGAGTGGAGGCTGGCACAACAACAATCAAAACAAGGCCCAGCGGGGCGACAGTGGCTCAGTAGGTAGACGGAGTTCCCCAGCAAACCGAAGGGTCGCTGGTTCAATTCCACCTTCTCTTGGCTAGGTTGAAGTGTGCTTGAGCGAGACAATGAACCATATGCTGCCCCCAGTGGGCTGCTCTGCACCTTGTATGGCAGCCTTCGCAAACGGTGTGTGAATGTGCCTGTGAATGGATGAATGAATTTAGTGTAAAGTGCATCGGGTACTATATAGGAATGCACCGTATAAATTCAGTCTATTTACCATTTACCCTCTGTGAATGTGTACACCAACACTGTCTGTGTAGACTCTCATTCAACCAGGTCATGGTAGTCAAAGGAGCTCCAAGAAGAAGTCCAGTTGCTTACAACTTAGCTCCTTTGACTACATCAACACTGACCGTACAGCTAAGCACTGTATTCTTCAAGTCTGTTTCCACTTCTAGGGTATTGTGTTGAATGAGCCCTGTGTCTCCAAGGCCGTATGCTTCCAGAGCACTGAGCCATTCTTATTCTCCAGGTCCTGAAGTGTGCCCTGGGAGTATAGTAGCCTGGGAATATAGGACCCTTTCTTACAATCCTATTATCCGCCATATAAGTCTGGAGAATGTGCGGCCTTGGGAACCCAGGCTCCACAACATTTAATTAATTACCAATGCAGTTTTGTTGCATTTAACCTTTTTATAATACTCTTACTCTGATTTACTCTCCTCCTGTACTCTGTAACAAGTGTTTTCCGACCCCTATATCCATCACACACAAAACATACTGATCCCCATATGTCTGCCATATTGTTTGTTACTGTAGTGGTCAGGCAAAATGTTACTTAGGGGCTCATTCACACCAAACACTCTGCGTATTCAGCGCGTGCCCGTTTTCTGTCCGTATTCGTTTAGAATGCATGTTAACAAATCAGACTATTCAAATCGCACGCGTGATCTGAGCGTATTCTGTCCGTAAATACGCTCAGAATACGGGCTGCAGCTAGAGAATAGAAACACACAGGGCATACCTCAAAAACCTCGCGACCGTCTGCAAAATATTACCACTCGCTTACAACTGCATGAAACAAATGCTGGAAAGCTATCGATATTGACCTTGTCACATCAGATCTGCACTACACTACTTAAGTGCAGTCCTCGGGCTATGTGAACACAGAAACTAAAATACCTGTAAAGTTGTCACACTGTCCAGTCAAACATGTTGTAGGTATAATAGTGGTGGAACTTTTATGTTCTTAATAGGAAGAAGCAAGACTTTGCTGAAGATTTCTTCTGAGTATTCTCAATACAAGAAGAGCACCAATCGCTAGTCTTCTGTCGACCACACAAGCTATACAAAATAGCAACCTCGTTCTTGTCATTCAGTGTTTCCTATTTGGTTTGATAAATCAGGTCAACAAGCCACTGGGCAAAACTGAGGTCCATAAGGTTTAATTTAATCATTTAATCATTTATTTACCCAAGGTAGGACAAAGTGACTGTTGCCAAAGAGGTAGAGTTTATCATAACGTTATGGAAGGGGTTAAAACGTGTATGCTTTTTTTGTACCGGGAGTGAATAAAGGCTTTGACAGTAATCAGCCTACATGATTTAGAACGATGTCAAATATTCCGTTGTCCTTATCAGAGTGTCAAGTTGCACTAGGTGCAGTGATGCTTTCTAAACAACGTTTAAAGTAAGGAAATAAAACCAAAGAAAATATATTGTATTTATTAAAGTAAGAGATCAAAGGGAAACATGGCTATGTCCACTTAAAGACACTGGCCAAGTGCATTTTAAGACAGGGCTGGCAGCTGAATTCCCGCTCACGCGCTGTATACGCAGACATGTCCGGTGTGAATGCAAATACGCTCAAAATACGCTCACGCGCTGAATACGGTTACGTGCTGTATACGCTCAAGTCGGTGTGAATGAGCCCATACCATGATAATGTAACATATTAAACTCAGGATAGGTAAGAACACAAATATCTTACAGTACTCCATATTGTCTTATCTTGCACTTTAATGTTTAATGTTTAATGTCCTGTCTTGTGTACGCATGGGATAGTAAGAAACGCAATTTTGTTTTTGGTATCTCGTAGCACATGTGAAGAATTGACAATAAAGCTGACTTGACTTGACTTGACCTGACACACACACACACACACACACACACACACATGCTCACACACGTCATATGTACTGTTATATGTCTCATATGTATATTGTAATGGCTCACAACTGATGTCTTCCTTTGTATGATTGTGTGGATGTCATATGTCTGTGTGTCTATGTGTATGACGTGTATATGTGATATATGTGTAGAGGTGTATATGTGATATATATGTAGATATGTATATGATGTGTATATTGCTACTGGACACCTTAATTTCCTTCAGGATAATTACAGTATCTGTACTCTCTGCTACTCACAATAACGCAATGACGCGTCACTGCGTTATTGTGTTCTTCCGCTCTGGCGCCACTGGACTGCAAGAAATGTTGTCTTGTGTTTTTCTTGCACTTTGAGCTGCATCTTGTATGAATTGTGCTATACAAGTAAAGATTATTATTATTATTATTGCTATCTTTTCTGCACAGGTGGTTTTGGGCA
>CM050214.1:28800206-28842706 GCA_027475355.1 Coilia nasus
CACTCCTCCGCCTAAAAAGGCTCGTTGTGTATTGTGTTAATGCATGATGCTAGTTTAAACACATTTGCAATAATGTTTTGTTTACAATAAGCATTTGGAGTGAAAACAGAAACATTCAGGATAATGAAAAATGAATAACAAGCATTATTAAAGAAACTCAAACATTCTGTGTTCTGTTAGTGGCACATCAAATGTACAAACGATCACTTTGGCTAAAAAAAACAATGTTTCCATTAATTTAAAATGAGCCGTGTGCACAATTCATAAAGAATTCATGATTAAATTTGGATGGAGAGGTTTACCACAGAGAGTGCTGTGTCGTAAATAGTCTGACACTGACAAAATGTCAATAGACCAACCAGCGTAAGGCATTTCAAGGCCTAACTTGGGGAGTGAAATAGTTCACTACCCAACAACATTGAGCTTGCCTTTTATACCTTGCTTTGCTTCATGGAGATCATTTCCAGGACAGTATGACTCTAAGTAAACCCCACTGCCCGTCTACATTTCCCTTTCCTACTGAAATCAGTTGAAGGTGAGTTAACACACTCCTGTGTTACACCAAGCAAAACACGCCACTTTGGGGCCATTAAAAACAACTGAAAGCATACTCTTAAACATCTCTTTGGATAATAGTTGAGCTCAAGGGTTATCCTCTCAACACACACTATTCCACTTTCTAAATGAAAGGTCTTTACAACTACATTACTCACTGTGACTACATTCCAAATTTTATAACTGCCTTGCAATGTTGTGTCACCGCTATTTTATAATTTTAGAGTATATCCAACAGCTGATGAAAGGACAGCTTCATCACACCAGACTCCAGATGTACATCCTGCACTCAGTCAGAGCAGGCAGTGGGGAATGGGCATGAGAACTTCTGCAGTGTGATCCTGATAGTATGTGGCTGCCCCCTAGTGGTCACAATGCTGCCTGACAGGTGTCAGCTGCACTGAATCACTGCGCTAAATCTCCATGCGTAAGTAAATAATCCAAATTATCTCACTGTTTTATTGCAGACCGCATTAAATTAATAAAGTAGGCAGCTGTTATGAAACTTATTTTACCACGTGCAATGAACCGCTTGCCATGGCATGTGCGTAAGCTTTTGGGTATGTCTTGTCAATAGCGTGATAGCCAGTAAACATTCCAGCTGCTGGGCAAATAGCTCACTGGTGCATCGAAACATTAGTATTTTCATATTTTGAATGCCTGTAACATCACCACCTGTCAATATTTTAAACCAGCCTGTTTCGTACAGTTTTGTGCATCTGTGTCTTTCGAGCAGAGATGTATGCCTGTAGCTGACCTGATAAGCAAAACAATTCTGCATTTTGTGACTAAAGCAGGAAGGTTTCCTCATGTAATCTGTACCCCATGAGGTCCAATTGCAGACGTGGAAGCATTCTGTATCTCACCCATCAGTTTTCACCCCATCATTTCCCATTAAAATGCATCTCTCTCCAAATTGGTAGGTCAACTCTGATAAGAATGTTGCTGGTTCCATGTATTCCATCGGCCTATTAAGATTGCTATCATTTGTGGCCGACGGAAAGTTTGGTCACTGCATTTAAAAATAGGCCATGCTAATAGCAATACAACTATGAAAAGCATTAGCAGGCCCACTTGCTAGCCTGAAGTCCACACATTGTTTAAAGAAAACACAAGATACTTCACATAGGAAGAGTACTTTCAGGAGAAGTATTTAAGCCTTCCCGACAATATTCTAACCTATTGTTTGTGAGAACACTTAGCACTTTAGGTTGTCCATACTATTTATTCATGAGTTTAGGCAATCGTCCTATGGTTGGGCTTGTTTGCTAAATCAAAGGGTCCAGTTGGTCTACGAAAATTTCCAAGACACCTAATCAGTAGCGCACCTCAGGATCTACGGGTGTTTCAGGCCTTTAGTCACTATACACTCTCCCCTGCTTAAGGTGATCAATCCTTCCTTAGCGTGTCCATTAGCATCATCAATATGTGAGAGGCCTTTTTTTCAATGGGACCGTCACTATTCTATTAGTCTAAGTGGGTTACATGTACTGCAGGGTCTTTATAGGAGACAACAGCTTGGGTCTGCTACACCTCACTGCTGTTATATCCTGCACAAAGTAAAAGAGATGTAGTCAGAAAGTCATATAAACATGACAAATGGCACCAACTAACCACAGAATATAGGCTCAACATGACATCTTGGTTAGCTTTTTGAGCAATGTTGCCTGGTAACCAGTGTTATGAATTCTGACTGAATGACCATGATAATTTCCCTTTTAATGGCTGGGGTTGTCATGCCAAAAATGTGTCTCGATATCAATGGGAACATGCATAAACTTATACATTTGCCACGATGATGCTGAAGACATTTGTTAATGGACCCAACAAAGAAAAAGAAGTCATCTATTGGAGCAGAGAATGGCATGCTTTGTTATTCCACACAGAAAGGTTCTTAATAAGAGGGTACTGTTCCAAAGATGCCTTTCTGTTCCAAGTCTCACCTTTGATCCTCCAAGGTAGTGCTATGTATAAATAACATGTAGCAACTTTCGAAATCCCAACAAGCCTTATTAACAGTTTGGCAGCATTTTGCAGCATTTATAAGCTAGAACTCTCTTTCTCTCTCTCTCTCTCTCTCTCTCTCTCTCTCTCTCTCTCTCTCTCTCTCTCTCTTTCTCTCTCAGATAATAATAACAATGGTAAGACACGGTGAAATTGTGCCGTAGGTTTATTCATGGCATGTTTTGACAAGTGCAGACAAGTTATAAACGTGTTTTTTAAGTTTTTGTGACAGTACACAACACATATTTTGTGTAGCTAATATAACACAGTTCAACACAGTTTTATAGTTTTCACATAATACACACAACAATATTTAATACATTAACACAGTTTGTACATTTTTAATGCCAAAATGCTAACACCATGACTGATGGCTATATTTAAGGACTTTTTTTTTTGTTATTTTCCACATGTGTGGCAGAACCTTTAAATAGTCATAAACGTTTGTGTGTCTGTGTGTGAGGAAAGAAAGGAAAACTGCTGATTCAAAACATGCATCCCGCAGAAGCCTGGGAAATGGGTAATAATGTTGAAACTATTTCAAAAATGACACTTTATAGCCCTGTTTAGCCTCTACAGCCCAAACTAACCCCTTTGGGAGAACAGCCACTGAAATGAACTGACCTATAATGAGCTATAAAATCCCAATTTTTCATGATTTCTTACGCTAACAGCATTATGGTAAAATGTTGTCCAGTTCCTTTCACCTTCCCTGAGGTTTTATGCTTCTGTTAGCAGAAATTACTGATGTCGGTTGCACCTAAAGTATTAAATGGTCATGTAATGTGGTCCTTTCATGTAGAAAGGAAGTGCAATCCGTTAAGTGCTCTAGGCTTTATGTTCTTCCTGTTTTTAGTGTTCAATTTTTAACAGCAATTAATATTATATATGGACCACAATGTGCAGTCAGGGAGTTTGAATTTATTTCAGCATGAAAGACATGCAACAGGCATGGTTGCCCGCCAAATACCCGTAGAACTGACTGTTGTTCTGAAAAACTGAATAAAAACGTTGCAGACAGGTGTATTTTGCTCCGGCACATGGGGCACTGTACACAACCAGCAATATGCATGGCGTACCGTTACAGTGCCACTAGGCTACGCCTCCTGAACCCAGCTTTAGACAACACGGGTCTAAAACACAATTTCCTTTCACATTGCTGCCCCGGGATTGAACACACACTTTTTTTGTGAAACTGCGGGATTGCAATGTGAAAAGGCCGTTGATAAGAAACATTTCCCAGAGCTTGCTTTTAGACGTTAGCGATTGGTTAAAGGTAGATGCACTTTTTTAAAACTTCAGCAGAGTCCACACCTCCAACAAATCGTTTCTGATAGTGTCTGTTCCAGACCCTCTGTACAAAATGAAGTGAAGTACGAGGGGCTTGTTTACCAGGCTAGTCAGAGGTGTAAGTGTCACCAGGAACTGGGAGGTGTGAGCATCCAGAACAGGCTAGAGTATCAACAGTCACATGCTAATTTGGTTAGCCTGGGAGTAGTTTTACACAGACAAAGACACATAGCCAGAGCCCACAAAGACTCACAAAATACAAAATCAATTTTTGTTTTTTTTATAAGTTCCTCTCCTATAATTATTCCCCCAAAAAAAATCCTTGTCTTAAAACCGTTGTATTTCTCTCATGAGATCTTACTGAGGTCTCACCTGTTTCTCTAAGGGATCGAGTTTATGAGAAAAACATATGTGATAATATATTGGGATGAGGAATATATTGTTTTTTGAGATATAAAATTGAACAAAAATTTGACTGTGTGCTAAACACAGGGTTATTTCCTAGCTCAGAAATAGCTTTCCTCTTATATAAGCCTGTCTAATTTCAGATCTCAAATTCTTGATTTATAATGTTGTTGATATATTAAGGGTCCCTTGGAGGAAGCAGATGGAATCTCATTCCAATGTTTCTTTTCCCTTAAGATTGTATGTGATGATTAACTGCACAGTGCAGATAGAAATTTGGCTTTAATATAAAATTGTGTATTAAGCTTAAATACATAATCTCCATCTTCTCCATCTATGTCACTTCTCCCATGATGACACTACCCCACCAAGCAGACCTAATCCCACATCTGCTTCAAGAGCTTAAAGACCCAAGTCAAAATAATACTGTTCCTCATAGCAAAGAAAGAGTATGTTACCAGCCTCATCAATTCTGAGTGAAAATGAATGTTGTTACAAGGCAAAACTAGGTCTCAAAGTGGTAAAACTATAGGCAGTACATTCTGTGCTCGCATCCTAAGGGGTACTAACTCAAAGCACTGAGTGACTACCCATGCAATGCTAAACCGTGCTAAACATAACCTTATTATGTAAGCAGGATGTGTTTTAGTCCCACGCTATTTAAACCAAATACGAAAAGCAGAGAAAACTCCACAACACAGTAAAACCAGTCTCAGGGTTCTCAGTTTTACTGGCTTCATGTCACCTAACCAAATGCAGTATTCTGTTTACTGGGTCTTTAAAGATGCTTACCTCCCTGCATATGGGCACCCTAGTAAGCTTAGTGCATCAACAGGCTGCCTTACGTCCTTGCCCTGAGGGACAAGCGGAAAAAAACTTCAGGGGAGGGAAGGGTGGCCCTGAGAGCAGGAAAACACACATGGGATGTCCACCCCCCCCGACCCCGTCTCCCCTCCACTGTGTACCCAGTCCAGCTCTGGACCCCATCACGAGCGCGACATGGAGCGCAGGGTGGGCGTGTCGGGGGTGCCGGGGTCCCTCAGGTCGCTCAGCTTCCTGGAGAAGGAGCTGAGGCGCGTGCTGATGGAGTCCCTCTTCTGGGACAGGCGCGGGGCCTTCTCACGGTAGAGCCGCCACAGCTGCTCCCGGAAGTGGTTGCCCACGAAGCAGTAGAGGAAGGGGTTGATGGCGCTGTTGGAGAAGCCCAGGCAGAGTGAGAAGGACATGAGCAGCTCCACGCCCTGCTCCAGCCAGCACGGCATGTGGACGCCCAGCGTGCGCAGGGCGCTCAGGAACGTCAGCACGTGGAAGGGGAACCAGCAGAGGAAGAAGGCCAGCACCACGGCCACCACCATGCGCAGCACGCGGTCCAGGTGCTCGGGGCCTTGCTCAATGGCGGGCGTGCCCAGCAGGTGGCACCCTATACGGAGGTAGCAGGTGACGATGACGGTGAAGGGCAGCAGGAAGCCCAGCGTGTTCTTGACCAGGGCCTGAGCCGGGTACCAGTAGGTGTCGGGGTACGCCAGGACGCAGGCCGTCACGTTGAGCGAGGGCAGCGGGTGCAGCTGTCGGAACCAGACGTTGGGCGCGGTGCTGAGGGCGGCGACGGCCCAGATGACGACGCTGATGGCTCGGGCCCGGCACACGCTGCGGCTGGACTGGGAGCGCAGCGGGTGCACGATGGCACAGTAGCGGTCCACGCTCATGCACGTGATGAAGAAGATGCTGGCGTACACGTTGAGGGACAGCAGGCCGCCGCACAGCTTGCACATGAACCAGCCGAACACCCAGTTGTAGTCCAGCGAGTAGAAGACGGCCCAGAAGGGCAGGCCGGACAGAAAGAGCAGGTCCGACATGGCCAGGTTCACCAGGTACGTGTTGGCCACCGTCTGCCGGCACGAGCGCTGGCAGAGCACGCACACCACCAGCACGTTGCCGAGGAAACCCAGCACGAAGATGACGCTGTACAGGGCCGGTATGAGGCCTTTCTGGTGTTGAGACGGAGAGAGGAAGTCGCAGGACTCCTCAATCACGGACACGTTGGGATCGTTTTCTATATCCATCGGAGCCGTCCGCACTCGGTTGACCTCCCTGCTGTTGACAAAAGAAGGAAGACGTGTGAGATCGCAAGACAGTTATTATGATAAACTACCCCTCAGAGTCCCCCAAAGAACTCCCAACTCTGCTGTTATTAGGGCTGGGATGGGGGACATTAGAAAGCTGTGAAATAGCCGTTTGGAAAGAACGCAGAACATCCGAAAGGTCCCAGCGGGGAGCCCGGAGTTATGCGTAAAATATCACAGGTTGCCAAAAAAAAGAAAGGAACAGGCTTTCCAACAATTCATTCTCTAGTGAGTTGAGGCACATGTGAAAGGTTTCTAGTAGTCCATGGTAGTGAAAAAATTTTTCCCTGCATGTTTACGTAAATACCCTGACATTGCAGCTGCTCCCTGCCATTGGGTAATTATATTACGAACGTGACATAGATGAGGGCACTGTGGTACAAGACCCACTGGTGCCCCATCGGGACAGTCAGTTCTGATGGTGGAGACACATTGAGTCCATATGTGTGTGCTTATGAGGGTCGCATACATGTGGTTATGTGTACACGTAGGAAAATGCCAGAGTGTGTGCGTGAGTATGTGCGTGTGTGCGCGTGTGAGTGTGTGAGTGTGTGTGTGTGTGTGTGTGTGAGTATGTGCGTGAGTATGTGCGTGTGTGCGCGTGTGAGTGTGAGTGTGTGCGTGTGTGTGTGTGTGTGTGTGTGAGAACGCTATAGGGGGAAGAGCGAGGAAATGAGAATGCATGAATGTGTACATGGAGTGTCACTTTGGAAGGGCTATTATTGGCTCTTTCGGTGAGTATTCTCTCTCTCTGCGGTTCTTCAATTCCCCTCAGGACTTCTGGAGCCTGAGAAAGCCCCCCCACCTCCTCTCCCCTCTCTTCCTCCCCACTCCCTGCCCCACCACCCCCAAATCTTCCCTTTATTCACTGCTAACAGGGCCCCCCCTCGGGGCCCACACACCACCACCCCGATTATGTAACTCCCGCACGCAGACTGCAGTGATCCCCTCATATCCTCCCTGAGAGAAGACTTAACACCACCACTCAAGACAAATATCACCTACCACACAGAGTCACGGTTAAACCAACAGCTGTGCAGGATATATGTACTCACACAGTGTTACACAAACCACACAAAATAAAAATACTGACAAGGTTTCAGTGGAAGGTATAATTGGTTGTGATGAGTTGAGCTTCTTTATGCACAGAAACTTGGAGACCTGTGTGACATGAGATGTGATTACTCTTGTGAAATGTTCAGAATAGCAAATAAAATGCAGGCGTAAATTGGCAGCTGGTAATTCAGGACATCTGAAAACTCTTAACCGTGTTTATAGAGTTGCGCCAGCATGTTCACCATTTTCAATTTTCTCATCTCTTTCACAGTCAAGAGGTTATAACTTCAAGTACATTATTTATTTTTGAAATCAGTTTCAAATCTTTGCGAAATGTAAAATTTACTTCTATGCTCTGACTTGTGGAAGTAGATGCTTGAAATAGACAATTTTTTGCTCGCATGACTTTGCTATTAATGCAAAAAAGGGTTTTAAATGAAACACAGATGCATTATAACCCATAAAGCACAATCACATGTTTTCCCTGTAAAATCATCACATTCAGGCTCGCTTGAGAAAACAGGTCTGTTAAGCATTCTCTCAGTGGAATGTACCCAGATTAGATTACCAGTTAAAACACATGGGCTAAACTTAAAGCATGTAGGGAGCACGGCATGCAAAGCCAAAAGTGCGTTACAGTTATTTGTCAAATAATAAAGTAAGTAATAATCAACAGTTCAGTTCTATAGCATAGTGTAGTATAGCAAGTTTAAGTTGATCCTTACATAGTGAGAGATGTGCCAGTGGCTGCCTGTTGCTCCAACCTGGTTTTTACTGTCTTGTAATTTCTTGCAGACACTCCAGTTAGACTGAGCGAGGAGAATACAATCCCACCTTTCACCCAAACAGCAATCCAACGATGTGAGCGCAGGGTCCAGAAGCTTCCTAGATGAATGCCCCTCACGCGTCTTTGTTTGCGTGTGTACTATATGTGGGCAATCAGATAGGCAGATGTACAAGCTCTCCCAGAGTTTTATGGTTCCTCTGCTCTTGAGGGACTTGTCGATGAGGCGAGAGGGGGAGGAGGACTGACGGGGGAAACGGACTGAAGAAAAGGACTTGACTGTATGCCAGAAGTCCCGACTTGGCCATCCGATCGCCAGAAAAGCCATTTCCCCAGCCCCCTGTCAAAAATAATGACGCTCGCACACCACGTCACCAAGGAGGCTGAAATCAAATCAAGATGTTGTTGATGTTGGATTTTCTGGCTTAATTACGTACAGCGACTCCTTCCCTGCTATGAAAGGGAAAACTATAATGATCAATGTATTCCAGTTCTGATGAGACACACTTCTCTGGTGTTTCGAGGAGATCTGGATCACTTGGTCTCAGCCTCGAGTGTAGGTCCTACCACATGGGGATTTGTTAGGGAATGTAATGATGATGAGGCCACTGGCTGTGCCATGGGTTGTTATGCAGCAGCAGGAAACAGCAAAACATTCTCGAGTTACGGCGGCAGCCCGACAGTGAAGTCGTCTCAAGTTTGAGGTCGGGTGATCCGTCATGTGTAATTTCTCATCTTCTCAGTGACATCATTTTTCGGTGAGATCATTAACGACAATTAAAGAGGTGTGGCCCCTCCAGAGCGATACAAACTACACATCGCTGCTTGCCCTTGGGCCATGAAGATGTGGCTTTGGTGTGTGTGTGAGTGTGTGTGTGTGTCTGCGTGTCAGTGTATGCGTGTGTGTCTGTGTGGTGTGTGTGAGTGTACATCTGTGTGTGCGTGTGTGTGTGTGTGTGTGTGTACGCATGGTTATCTGATTAGCCAAGAACGTGAGCTGTTCCTGTTGGAGTAGATATTGGTCTCCACCATTTCTGAGAAAACAAGAAGCACTATATCTTTTGTCACTGGTCTCCTTGATATGGACTTCTGGACATTTTGTTTTTGTTTGTTTGTTTACGCTTCCCAATTCAGTCTGCTTCGTCCAGGGGCCATGTATTTCAATCACCGCTATTTCTATAACCACTAGTAACTATCTGCATTCTCTTTTTTCTTCTCTTCTCTTCTCTTCTCTTCTCGTAGATTACTTTTCCCAGATTTGAAACTTGTAAAATATTAAAACTTGATCCCATGAATAAGAGAGAATTTGATGATTACTGAACATGTATGCACCACCCCCAAGATACTGTTGTGTCTGAGGTGTTGTGCAATGGAGAAAGTGAAGAAATTCTGGATAAGAATAAGTCATATCTTTGCGCCCAGAACAAACTGTTTCCATCCAAAATCTTTGAGCACTGGAAAGCAGAAGGGGGAGGGGGGTCCAAATATACTTAAAACTGAAAGATGCCAGTTTCAGATTAGTTACTTTTTTCACAACAGGTGATGGGAGTGTATGTTCCTCTAGTGTGTATGTCCCAGTATTGCATTATATTATATTGCATTTAGCTGATGCTCTTATCCAGAGTGATCTCCAGTGAAGTACAGGGAGGGTTAGATAAGGGCGCAGGAGAGCTCTGGTTACTCACTCCCACCCACATTTTTTTCCTACTGGTACGGGATACGAACCACCAACCCTCCAATCCCGAGACCAACTCCCTAACCCTAATTACACCACAGCTGCCCTACATCTCCTTCACATAGCTGGTGTCACTGTGTCTAATCCCATTTTGGCCTCTGCTGTACATGTGAACATGGAGTCTTAAAAATAATAATAATATATTTTATTTATACAGCACCTTTCTTAATACTCAAATATGGCTTACAAAGGATAAAACTAATAAACAGTAAAGCTAATAATAAAAGGGCTGGCGTAGCACAACAAGCAGCAAAAAAGAACCAGATCCTGATCACCTACAATGAGGAGTACTTAGCATGATCTCGCTGTTTGATTAATGCTGGGCGATAAGCTACATAAACACAGCATACACTGCTGTTCATGACCTCACTGCTCTGGTCTGGGCAAGGGAGAGACACAAGCATCTCATGTCTTGTGCAATCCATGTCCACTCTAAATGGGGAAATCCTGTTTGGCCTCCTATTGTGTTAGTAGAGAGGCTGCTTGACTATAAAGACAGATGCCCAAGCACAATCACTGCATTTTCTTAAAGGCAAACAGACCATTGTAAAAGGCCACACAGAAAAGGAGAAAAGTCTGCAGTCAATGGCAAATATGGCCAATTTAAGTCACAGAAAAAACTCCCGCACACTGGCTTCATTTGCTTGTTTTTTTTAAAAGTTGCCTGATGATGGTCAGTAGACCAAAATGTTGCAGTTAAACACTGCAGATGAGGCCAGTGTGCGAGAGTTTTTCCTGTGATTTAAATTAGCCATTGACTGCCAATTTTTTGGAGTTTTTGGAGTTTTTTCTGTGACTTAGGTGACCTTGTGAATCTCCTTCGACCCACCTGGCAAAAGGAGCTGTGCAAGAAATGTTCAAAAAATATATGGCCATTTTACCTCATCTGATCAACTTAGTAAACATTGTAGGAGGACACTATACAGTGAAACACAAGCCAGTGGCCTGGGGCTGGTCTGCACAGGAAGACCTTGGTTAGAGCAGAATTGCTGACCCCATGGTACTGGTAACATGAAGGCCCCATATGGACTCTGAGAGGGACTCTTAAAGGGGGAATCCTGTTTGGCCTCCTATTGTGTAACAGAGGAGCGGTGTGACACTAAACAGAGATGTCCAAGCACAATCAGTTATTTTCTTAAAAGCAAACAGATGCATTATTGTAAAAGATCATTTATCATGCAAATAACCTGAGTACATGATAAAAAAAACTTTAATTTGTTCTGTCAATGTCACTAATGTTTCACACGCTTATCATAACTTACTGAGTAGAAACCCTCACCGCTGATGTACTGCAGTGTACTACTGGCTGTACACAGACAGCTGTTTCCCCTCCACAGGGGGAGGCACAGGGCCGTGGCAACTGAACGTAACTGAGGGCCCCGGGGTTGAGTCATGTGGAAGGGCCCTCGTGGGACACTCCAGCACACTCTGTTGGCCCAGCGAGCCTGAGAGAGAGGCGGCGTCACTCGGCTGAGAGCGGTTGAGAGCGGCTGTGTCGCTTTCTCACATCTCCCCGTCGGCTGTGCCGTCCTCGTGGAACCTTCTACATTCAGGTCACGACCCCAGCGGTTTCCTGTGTGGAGCACTATAAACTACATGGGAGGGAGGGATGGGGAGGGATCGAGAGGGGTGGAGCGGGGTCGCCATCCACCCCCCCACCTCCCCATCCTCCACCCCCTCAGCAAATGAGAAGCAGCTCCTAAAATACCCGGCCTGTGTAGCGTCCCCACCGAGAGGCAGACGGAGGGGCCAGCCTGATGGACAGCGCGGGGACCTTGGCTGCACCCCCGTGTTCCTCATGATTGACTCTGTAAAACATTCCCAAGATGCCGTGGTTTCCATGATACACACCAGTCAAATCCTTTGCCAGTCCTCTTTGTGTAAAAGCGAGACATTTCCTCAAGTAAAACATTTTCCATCCACTGTCATACTGGGCTGTTCCAGGGGTTAAACTAAAATTATGTAGGTTGTTTTGATAAAATTGATTAATTTGATTCAAGGTGCCATACAGTGAATGGTTTGTAATTTAAGGCCAGAAGCAGGAGAATACCAGCCGTAGAATTAATGGCTCCTGACATGAAAAGGCAAACTAACAGCTTTTGAATATTTCAGGTCACTTAAGAATGTAAAGTCTGAAACTCACAAATGCTGCTGCACGAGACAGCAAAACAGGCCTGGCCTCCCTGGGCCTTCAGTAGACCGTCTGAGACCCGTGCCCACGTTAGCCATGCCCTCACACTTTTGCCTGTTTAAGGAAAGAAATGTCCAGCAGGTTGTTGACTGCTCAAAAAACTCTCCGTAGGCTCAGTGTGAGATCCATGACAAAACTGAGGAATGTGTGTTGTGTGTATGTGTGTGTGTGTGTGTGTGTGAGAGAGAGAGAGAGAGAGTGTGTGTGTGTGTGTGTGTGTGGACTGCTATGCCCTGACTGTTACTCCAACTGAATCTATCCAAGTCTGAACACTAACTGTTTGACAGAACATAGACATCAGGCTGACAGAGAGAGAGAGAGGGAGCCAGAGAGAGACAGAGAGAGAGAGATAGAGAGAGAGAGAGGGAGCCAGAGAGAGACAGAGAGAGAGAGATAGAGAGAGAGAGATAGAGAGAGAGAGTAAAAGGGGAAGAAAACAAGAGTGAAGAAAAATGATGAAAGGATGAAGGAGTACAAAAAAATGGAATGGCAGAGTAACTGTCAGTGAAGATGGATTCTGCGTGTGGAAGTTCCGTTCTCGTCTGCGCATAGCTCCTCTCCTTAGGATTCCAAATGGGAGAGAGATTTATGTGTGTATGGAAAACCCTTCATCCCTTCCTCAGTGTCATCCTCTGCTCTTTCGTTCCCTGGGTTCAGATCTCTGCTGCAAACCTCTGCCTTGCCTTGCCCTACTCTCCTGCAACTCATTCACTGATATATGTTTCATTAGACATTACCCCTAAAATTAGATTGTAGACCTTTGGGGGTGTTTACATTGATGATGTCTATCTTTTCATTAAAAGTTTAGAATTTAGAGTTAGATGGTTTAAAAGGTTTATAGAAAAAATGTTATGTATATATAATGTATACCGTATATAGAGTTTTTCTACCTTTTTTCATATATGTAAACATCATGTTTCAGGAAATTTGGTTTAGTATGCATTGCACTTGAGTTCAAGGTTTCATGCCACTGTAGTGTTCAGCATCTGGTGTTTTGCTTGAGAGGACAAGAAGTCAAACACTTAGCTGACAAACTTGTGTAAATCTAGAGCTGATTCGACCTGTTTTTCAAATGTGAAAATAACCGAAGCGGCCAAAAGTAACATCCCGATGTACAAATGCAAGGGTGAGAAAGAGCGAAATAGCAGTGCGGGTGGCAGGCAGAGGCCAAATAATGTGGAATGTGCCGGAATGCCACATGGCAGGCGGGAACGTCATGCTCAAGAGGAGATTTGGAGTCCACTAGCACATAACATCTGCAAACAGTAAATATACCAGTCATAGAAATGCTATGCTGAATCCATTACGGAGTTCAGTGTTGCTTCGGACAACAAGCCTAGTCAGGACTAGATAGGCTGGACAAGGCCATGACACTGACAGCTTATTTTAGTCATGATACATGCTGCAGAACATGGAGACCATATGGGCACACTGACATGTTTCGAAAAACATTATCAAGAGTCTTTGCGCCAAACACTTTGAGCAAAACTATATGACCATGCTGGGAAAGAACCAGTAGTGGGTATTCTGAATAAGTGGGACAAACCCAACGTTTTTTCTGAAATATCAGACCCACACTGTTTCCATAACAGGGCAGGGCAGGACCAACACGCCCTCCCAAGAGGCCCATTGTCTGCATTACTTTGACGTCCAAGACACACGGATACACAGAGATGCATTCATGTAGATGTCGGCATTCATCCACCCATTCATTTTTTAACAAATGATGCTTGTTCAGTTGTCTATTGTAATGGGCATTGGTTTGTTTAGTGCAATAATTAATGAAACAAACAAGACCAGATCTTTTTAATTAAAAAACATTTTTTTTTTTTTTTTGGTAAAATGAATGTTGGCTCATTTATTGCGCTCATGGTCCTTCTTTGAACCCATAAGCATTGTTAAATTGGTGGTTGCGCAAGTCCACAAAAACGTTTTCTGACTTTGCATATAATCCTGTGATAGTTAGATATGCCTTAAATGGCATTAAGACTGTTTGAATGTAAGCATGTAATATATGTTGTCAATTGTTTCACATTTCATTTGAAAGAACTGTTCACTCTGATGCACTTGAAGGTCCTGACCCTAGACATCATGGTAAAGTGTCACATATTTCTCTTGCACAAATAATCACACGAGTGAAACACCACTGTTTAAAGTTTTGATACTCTATTACTTTCAAATTCGTAATAACAAACAGGTGTATACTATACCCTCTTAATAAGGAAGATTTTATCCTTAAAAGGAGATTGCTTTATATGAAGTTGTATCCAGGGGCCCTTACCAGGCGATTTTGTTGGGGCTTCAGCCCAGGGTGTTTTAAGTGTAGTCCGAGCTGCCACTAATTGTACGGTCGTTTCTTGTTTATATCATTGTGTCATTCTAATGCACCTCTAATTTAGACAGACTAGTATGTCTACTTTAGTTTTTAATTTACTATACCACCTTTTTTATTGAAATTAAAAAGTCCTCTGCTCAGTAGATTAGCGTTTCTGCTCCTGTCCACTAGGTGTCCCAGTGAGACATGTCTTCACAGGATATCCTCTTGAATAAAACATTAGCACAGGGGACAGGACATCTTTCAAAGTGGGAGTTGGGGGGTGGTTCAAGACAGATTTTCTACAGATTTAAGCAATTTCTCACTGACATAAAAACCACAACTTCGCCAAACTGACTTCCATCATTAGCATGGTAATGAGTCATTGGAAAGATCTCTCCCACAGATGTTCCTGTGGTGAGTCTGACATTGTGGCTAGCTATGCTGTCATATATCTCTGAAAACAGACAGATTTGTCTGAAAACAACTCACCTAATTATATGAGAAAACAAGACATTTTTATAGCTTTCCATGAAAACTTCTTGAGGTCATCTGTCTATGTGACACTTTATTCTCATCCCAAAGGAAATGTAGTTGCGGCAGACACCCAAAGAAGGGAAGATACATTTTTTAAAAATAACAAATATATATAATTACAACATATGACTGAGGGCAAATTCCGCAGAACAAAATAAACAAAGGTGCCACTATCACACTGAACCACAACTGAAACCTTAGAAAAGGCAGCGTAAATAAATGCATCATCAAGTTGAGTGCTGCACGATGATAAAAGACGAAATGAATGATAGAATATGTAATATAATGAATAATAAATCAAGCAGTATCAAATTTTAAATTCTAAAGCTATCTAACAGAGATACAAAGAAATATGACAGTGTGTGTGTGTGTGTGTGTGTGTGTGTGTGTGTGTGTGTGTGTGTGTGTGTGTGTGTGTGTGTGTGGGTGTGTGTGGGTGTGTGTACGTATTTGAGTGAGTGATAGCAGAAGAATATTACAGAGGGCAAGCGGAAGAGAGAGGCGGGTGGTTTGATGCAATTTTATGAACTTCCTGTTTTTTTAAAAGAAGACCTTTTCATCTGAGTTCAGACAACAATCACAGCTCCAAACCTCCCTACAGATGTACCAGCACAGAGCCATGGCCACAGAGACAACACCACAGGCATCGGTTAACTCACACAACAATCTAAAGTAAAGTAAGGGGCTCCACACAGGCCTGGAACAGGAAGCAGGGCTATCTCAGACATCAGTCTAAAGGCACACAGCTGCCACACTCCTCTCCATTTCCTGTGCTCTCAGCTGGCCTGATATCATTTCATGGTAAGCTTGTTTCTACTCGAACTTATGTAGGCTATTTTAGCATATCGGTGTTTTGAAAGTGACTATATATATATATATACAGTTTTTGTCATGAAAAGCCTGATAAGTGAACTGTTCATGGTGGGAACTTGTAATAGTTTCAATTGTGTGTTTCAGTTGTTTTTAATGCAATCATGTGCAATAATGTGTCTGGAGGAAAAAGGTTGCATTTTCAGTTCCTTATGCGTCTCCAAATATGGACGTATTTGTGCTGTTTGACTGTGACATCGACATGAAGCGGCAACCGACCAAGGACATAATGAACAAGTCTAAGTCACGACTGGAAATGTTTACCTTGAGACAATCTGTGCCAATCTGTGTATCACAGAATGTGATTTTGTCTGTGAAAAGGTGGAACTTGATCTCTGCCCTCTGTAAGTGGCGCTGTGCTGTACTATGCTAGCTTGCTACTATGCAAGCGTAATTATGCTCTGCTGTTGTACTCCCTGTAGTATTTATGTCGATGCTGGAACATGCTGAGTGAAGGCTTCCTGACCACAATGCTGTACAGGAGGAATAGTGTGGAGTCCCCTGCCACCACACAGCTCGTAAGCAGTGCAACATCACCCCCTGCTGACACCAGCTGTGCCCGCTCCCCTTTAACTCCTAGGTCTGCCAAAGGTAATACGGGAAATAAACTGGGATCAATACTAAAACCAAGAGTTTGTACAGAGGGGTTTTAAGTGTTATTATTTATTTCACAGTTAAAAGGAAACATTAAAAAGAGGAAATAGAGCAAATACTGTGCAGGGGAACGCTGAAGCCAGTTAGGCTTGTGTCCTCGATTGTAAGTCGCTTTGGATACAAGTGTCTGCTAAATATAATGTAATGTAATGTAATGTAATAATGAAATAATAAATAATGATACTGCTTTTGCCCCCCCCCCCCCCCCCCCCCCACTCAAATCAATACAGACCCCCTCCACCTCACCACTGACAGATTTACAGCGCATACATACACACACATACTACCGAAATAATGCAAATAATGTTGAGCAGGCATGAATCAATATCAAAACAAACTTACTGAAGACAGAAAAAATCTAACAAAATTCTAACAAAAAAGAAAAATAGATACATTAATAATAATAAATGCCTTTAAAATGAACAGAAAGGTTATATTTATTACTAACGCAGTCAAACAAAGACACCTGCACTTCTCTCTAATGTATAACACAGCTACTTGACCAATGCTTCTGGTATGACTCCCTCTCTTCTCTGTAACTGGCATCATCAGCATCATTATAGGTGAATGAAGTAAGAGTTGCAGTCATGTGACACTGATACTTTATTGTCTTCCATCTTCGACACATTCAATTGATCTGACCAAACCTGTGATTATAGCCATGACAACAGAGATATGAAGGGCACAGAGGGATGTCTCTCAGTGGTCAGACAGCAAGAGTGGCATTTAGCCTCCATGAGTCACTTATCCACTCTGACTGTGATTTGTTTGTCATCATTCCAACCCTGTTTGTCATCAGCAGGGGGACAGATGGCTCCAAGGCATCCGAGGACCGGCCTGATAAGCGTCCCCGGTTCGGCCTGCTCGACCCTTCCGGAGGGCACCAGCGTGGATGAGTACTGGGGCCTGGAGCTCTACCGCTCCTGGTGCTGCCCCAGCGTGTGCAAAGACTACCCAGACATGCAGCTGAGGGGAGACCAGCTGGGGGACCGCAGTTCTCAGAGTCCCCACTGGGTGGCACCATCGGACGACTGGCACCCGCTGCTCTGCTCCCAGGACCTGGGGGACATGGAGGCGTTGCCGGGGCCCGAGGCCCCCGGAGACCCCCTACCTTGGCTGGGTAACCTACCACATCACCACGACGACAGGTACATGGAGATGGACACCAGCCTGCAGGCCCTGGGCTCCATGAGGGGTCTGGACAGACTGTCCAACTCCATGCTGAATGGCTACCTGGAGACCAAACTTCTGGAGGTGTACCGGCAGCACCTGCAGGACAGCCTGGCACGCAGCGGGGGTGAGGCGGTGAGCCCGGGGATGGTGGTGCCCGCTGTGATGCCGGGGAGCCCTGCGGCGACGCCAAGCGGTGTCCAGTGGGTGTCCCAGGAGCAGAGACCCGAGGGCTCCATTCACTACCTCAGCACCTGCGGCCTCCGCTCAAACTCCCACTTCAGCTCTCCGGAGCTCAGGATCTCGGACATTCATCCAAATCATGTAAAGAAAGGAATAAATGAACAGTGAAAACACAAACATGTTAATCATCGTACGCCCTTGCCAAGCATGACTAAAGGTCTTGCTAAACCCAAACACAGTGGGTACAGAGGCAGAGTGGTACTGGCTGTCTGGCATACAGGGGTAAATGTCAGGGGCAAATGTCAGGGGCCAGTCGGACCTATGGGGCATTGGGCCAATTGGGCCAAAACAAAACACACATCAGTTACTGCAAATGTGGATTAGTGGACTGGCACGGTGCATCAAATGGCAACTTTTATGTTTAGAATTGTACATGGTTCCCTACAAATGAAATGCATGAATAAAACATGAAGATTTACTAAGCCAACCTGCCTCATGTCTGGCCTGACAACAATGCTTGTAGATGAGTCAAGAGTTTCTCCACAGACCATAATAATACCTTATGTGTTCAGAATAACCATGAAGAGGATAGTTTTAAACTTCAAGGGCACTGGAATGACACGTGTAACTTCAAGGTATAGTATGCCAAATCTTTTTACAGTTTTTCTCAATTGTTTAAACACAATTCCTTGTACTTCAGACACAATGACCACAACATGTAACTCATGCACCAACCCCATGAACCAATTCTGCTAAACTATAAACATAATTCCTGCTTTACACTCAAATTGCAGTTCTAAAACAAACTTATTTCAAAACACTATAGACAATTCTCTGTGTTTGGCACAATTTTCATGACAAAAATCTCACAGTGATTCAAAATTCTAAAGTCAATTGCCCTACTATGCACACTGACTCATCACATCGGCAAACACCTGCCACACAGCTTTACAATTAGCTATCAGAGCTTTGGAAGAGGCAGAGCCACAGCTAGAGGAGTGAGAGTAAGAGGAGGAGGACGGGGAGGACACGGACGAGGATGAGAAAGGACCGTAATCTCTGATGAGATCAGAGCCATTTTGGTTGACCATTTGGTCAACAAAATTATTTTACAGTAGTTGTTTAGTTGTTTACGCATCTCTCTCCATATTCTACAATCCTCAACACAATTGAGAATTTTTTTTTTGACTGGAGATGAAAGTGTATGACCAAAATCCACAAATGTGTGTACCCTTTCTCTAAGCTATGGAAGATGCATGTGGAAATATAGCAATTGATGCTTTTCATGGATGGATTCACTGCTAGGCCAGAAAAAACATTGCATGTGATGTGGATGAGGTGCTGTGGCCACACAAAAACAGAAGAAAGGATGCAGCGTAATTTTTTTTTTGTAACTGTATAGGCTACAGTAAATTCTTCTGTTCTATTGTATATAGACCACTGTAGGTGCAGCTTTGTGTTGATTGGGATGCACAGTGTGTACACTATTTTTGTGGAAAACATAAAATATATTTGTAACAATGTATATGTGCGTTCTGAGTATAAAAACAATATTCTAAAATATAGCACACTTATGTATGTACTGTCTATAGCAAGGGTAACACTGAACGAAAAAAGGCCTAAATCATTATGATGAATGGAGAAGAAGTGTTTTCCATTTATCATAGTGTTTTACATTAAGCACATCAGGGTTCAACTGGTTGTTATAAATGTCTATTCATATGATGGTTTGTGTGTGTCATTTGACAACAAAATAGCATTTTGAGAAGAAATAATACTGTTTTGAATGCAAAGTTTCATTTTGCAGGGGAAGTGAGCGGTTTTGCCCATTGTGTGTGTGTTTTTTTGACTTGTGTGTAGAGTTCTGAGAGTATGAGGCATGTTTTCAGAAAATGTGTTTAAGCAATTGAGAAAAATATTTCTCTGAGCTTTAAATTGTGTGTTTTCATGATACAGATGGATGTGAGTGTGTTTATAGGAATGTATGTGCTTGTTTGACGGATGTGAGTGTGTTTATAGGAATGTATGTGCTTGTTTGACGGATGTGAGTGTGTTTATAGGAATGTATGTGCTTGTTTAGGCACAGTGCCAGTGGGCAATTCCCTGGCACTAAGCGCAAACTTCCTCCACAGATATTGTGCCAGGCACACAGCGCTACCTGCTGTCAGGGCACAGGACCGACAGGATTAGTGTGAGCATGTGGTGCCTGTCTGTCTGTGAGTGTGTGTGTGTGTGCGTGTGTGTGTGTGCGTGCGTGCGAATGTGCATGTGTGCATGTGTGTGTGTGTGTGTCTGTGCATGTGTGCATGTGTGCATGTGTGCGTGTGTGTGTGTGTGCATGTGTGTGTGTGATTGGACAGTGTGACAAAAGCAAAGTATCTGTACACACGTGACATTATAGTCTTGTGTGAAGGCATGGAGCTACTGTAGCAGCATGTGAGAAATGCACTGATTCACACACTCACACTGGCACAGGCTCGGGCAATTAAACCTGGCCCCAGTTAAGAGGTGTGGTGGGAGGGAGACTGACTCTCCCTCGCTCCCTCCCTCCCTCCCTCCCTCTCACTCTTGCACTGACCCTGTCTAGTAATTTAGAGTGATGACAAATCTGTCCTTTGCTGTGGGTGACATGCTTTTCATTAAGCAGCTCTTACCTCACGCTGAAGTAGTGCCATTGGATAAATACGCTGATCCATACTTGTCCAGCTCAAACTTATATTGGCTAAAAATTACGTCAGTGTGCGACCAAATAGGCACGCTCAGAGCATCAGGACGTACAGCTCAGGAACGTTGCACGGCAGCGTCGCTGACGTAAATGCCCGTGATACAGAAATCAGGTGGAAGATTCCAGCAGCACCGTAAATGAATTTCAAAATAAGTGTAAACATAAAATAGGCTGTTAATTGGTAACAGTAATCAGCTACTATTTAGGCAAATGTGACACATCTCTGCAAACCTCCGCAGACAGACGCCTGGACCATGTGATTGCGCTGCATCGCTGAAGCAGGGCTCTGATTCTTCTCGGTGGGCTACAGAGAGAGAGAGAGAGAGAGAGAGAGAGAGTTGGATGAAGGGGGGCGGGGTGGTGAGACGTATGTGAGCGCGCGTGGACCCCACCGTCGCAGTCCTTCTCGAGGATGTATCTAGCAGCCATGGTCCTGCTGCGCGCCCTGCGTCTGCGTGTGAGTGACAGGATCCCATGGTTATTCGTATAATATTTTTTATATCCAACATCGGATAGTTCATCTCCTCGTTGCGGATCCTATCCGGAGGACAACCAGACATCAGTAATGGCTTTGGTGATGGAACCTATCAGTAAATGGACTCCCAAGCAAGTGCTGGATTGGATGAAAGGTATTCATAGAATGTGCAACACACACTCACGCGTACATACATACACACACACGCGCGCGCGCACAGACACATACACGTTTTTTTCTTCTCATTCCACGAAGGTACACAGTGACCGTTCATTTTAAATCACATGTTGCAAAACTGAATTCGTAAAGCATGCTTGATCATATTTAAGGAAGCCATGTTGCTGAGCTCAATGAATATTGATTGCATGTTTGCCATTTTGCGCCTCTACCTCGGAGGCACGCCATGGTGTGTGATCAGCGCGTCGTCAGCGAGGAGGTGATAATGAGCGAGGTGTGGGATCAAGGATGAGCAACAATCAGCGACCTCAGTGTTTCCCAATTCAGATGACTTCATAACCACCCCCACCCCCTCAGTCTCTCTTCATGTCTTCCTTTCACTCTCACCCACACTGCAATCAGTGTTTTCCTTCAGCATGTCTTAGATGTAGTGTAGCATCCAATCTGATGCAGGCCCAGCATACAGTACAGCAGCTGCAAGCCAGTGATTTGTAGTGTGATTTAGTGATTTAGTGATGTGTGTGCTGTGGTGAGGCTGGAGGTGGTGTGTGCTGTAACACACACACACTGTAGAGGAGTGCTGGTAATGAGAGCGACCATGAAGCTTTCATAACTTCCACCGCAGGCATGCCTAGCTCCGGCATTCCACAGATGTATTTCTGCATGTCATGCCCGGTAGCGGTGTGCCATGTGTGTGCTGTGTGTGATACGATGCTGCCGAATATTTCCTGTGGGCGCAAGCCTTGTGAACTCGGGGTCTCGGGGACGGGAATGCTGCATGTGGTCCTTCCTCGTGTGGTGAATGAAACGTGTTTGTGGTAGGGAGCCAGAGCGACCAGCAGGGGCGCCCAGATTAGGTGGAGAGCGTAGAGGTGGGTTGTGTGGTGATGTGACTTCAGGGCCACCTCATGCAAGATGTCTGCTACCAAAAAGCCCCCCTGTTATCAGTGGTCGTCCGGACTTGCTGCATATTGTATCAGTGGACATTATGACCTGCAGATCTCGGCTCGTTGCCCTCTCGAAACACGGTGTGTGGTCTGTGTAGGGCTGGTCCTCCTGATTAGGAGCCCCTCTGTTGGCTGGTTGACAGGTCAGTGTCATTCAATGGACACATCTTGTTTTCTGCTGTTTAACTGCCATTTAACTGTGAATTCCAAAAAAATCTCAAAGTGCAGTGCATTTGACAACATATCCCATATCAAAGAAAATCCTGCTTCTAAAGCAATTACTGCAACGTGAGGATATTTACGACCTTCCTCATATTCCAAGAGGTTTACACATGACAATTTTCATTACACTGCAATCTTCAGTAGCGCCGTCAGTTAGGATGACATGCTGTTGACTAATGGAAGGACAGCCTCAGTGCTCATAGTCCCTGCCTGTCCATCAGTGGCACTGCCACGACGGTGGCATCAACCCGCATTCAAAGAATTGCAAATCAGAGATGTTTCGCGAGATTGAGACCTTGTACTGTTCCTGCTGTTGAAGCGTAAGCAATCGGGTTGAACCACAGGTTCCAGTGCCAGGATCTTTAACAAGGCATCTGTGTGCTGCTGTACCAAAGACCAGTGATATTCTTTAGTAGTAGGGTCAGTGTCTTTACACATATAAACAAACTATTGGACTTTTGAAAATAATACATTTTGCATGAGTTGCTCTGAGGTGTTTGTTTCAATCCCCCTCCCCTCTCTCACACACTTCATCTTTCACTGCTACTTATCACCATTCCCTGATACCTGTAGTGTCAGATGGATAGGATACAGATGTGAAAATTGTTATGTATGTTTGTGTTTTGTCCAACTGTTACATCAGAACTGTTTTTGGATGGAGAGATTGAAACTGTACAGCTCCAATACAAGCCGACAGGAACCCAAAGCTGTGGCATCTCTGTGATTTGCTAATAGACCATATGAGAATTGGAGAAGATAGTACGGCTGCACAATATATCAAAATGGTCTCACTCTTGCAGTATTAACATTTGCAGTACACATCACAAGACGGGTTAGCTTAAATAAATTATATGTTTCCACATGCACTGCTTTCACACTGCCCATCAAAGTACTCGACCAATCAAACGGAGCCCTGCTTGCCTAGATTCCCCCCCCAAATGTCCTAGGCTGCTCACTATCTGGGATCTGTGTGAACATTTATCTGACCACATGTCCACTGTGTGTCTAAGGAATGTTTATTTTTTGCAAGTCATATTGTCATTGCCATCGTGTATCACTCATTTTCCTGATAATGTGCAGTCTAAGAAGATACCTTTGTTTTTTTCTCTCGTTGTAGCTTTTTCAACCAAATAATATAAAAAACTCTTTAACATTCATTCATTTCATTTCATTTCATAATCTCCACATCAGGGCTGCAAGGTTAATGGGATAATGTCACAAGTCAACATACTAACAGTCTTGATGAAAGAAAAGCCAGTAATGATTAGCCTATTTTAACATCAGTCACAGTGTATTTTGGTGTCACTGCATTGACAAAATATTCCACATGGACACTATTAGACTGTACTGCCTTGCTATTTATGTCATGGGTGTTGAGTGTAAGGCAACTGGACAACCTACACCTCACACCTATGATTAGGATGACTGCATGTAGAGCCTACACAAAAATAAGGATGATGTGTTGAGATTATGTGTTTGGTAGTCTGTGCCATTAGTAAATTACATAATATAGATATAACATGCCTCACAGTTACAGTACCAATAGCTGCTACACAAATAATTCACAGAGACGTTATGCCACTGTTTACCAGAGGTGTGGGATCATTAAAACACTCCTACTGGCATACTGGGGCAGTCATCAATATAACCTGGCTTGTTCCCCTCAGTAAAGTTTGCTAAACAAAACAAACAAAACTATAACTTGGGTTACATCTGCCCTCTGGTCACTGCTATTGGCAAAGTGCTGTCTGCAGAGCTTGAAAAAACATCAATCAATTTGTTTCAACTAAAAGTTAAAAGGACATGATAGGCAGACATGGTGTTATTTTGTCCTATTTGGTCAGTTGTTTATACTGTTTGCTGAACAACATTATTGTGCTGTTAACTAAAGACACATTACACCTGGATTATAAATGTAACACAATGTTGACAAATGTTGTATGTGTGTTTTGCTGAGCAAGATAGGATAACATTGGCTCAGTATTGCAGAAATACATTTGATAAGTAATGAAGTAAGATGATGTGTTGATATGTACAGTGATTAAATCCCCATTGTTATTCAATAGTAAACTGGCCAAAAGGTGGCTTGTAATGTTTTAACATCAAATTGACCCATCCACAAAACCCAATGAACACATTTTTTTTGCACCAGATTGAAAGTGCATGCATCAGAGTCAAGATCACAGGAATTCTTTTTTGCATTGTTTTAGCTCTGTTCTATTATTCTTCTGTTGATTCAAAATGTACAGCAGATTAAAACATGTAGGTGTTTTTGATAAGTAAATCTAATCACCATTGAAAATACATAAAGAGTGGTGTGGAGTTGTTAGTAGTCTACAGACTGTAGGCTCTGTGAATACAGAGAGGGAATGTATGACTCACCGGGTCTCTCTGATGCTGATGCGAGCTCAGACGGGCCGGGGAGGGGGGGGGGGTGGCGGCAGGGGGGGATGGGGGCTGTTCCCAGAACTAACTGTAAGTGCTCCTTGGGACTCATCCTCCAGTGTTACCCATACATTGACGAGACTGTGGCGCCCCGCCATAGCCTAATTTCCCCCGCCATAGTCTAAATATGGAACGGGAAAAAAGATTTCCGCCATGCCAATGCATACCGACGTTTCCGCCAGTCTCTTTTGTTTACATTACTGGTAATTACTTCAGTTGATTAAAAATTCAGTATAAATTAATTTAATTCAGGCCAGTTTTGGTGTAGAAAAAAAATTACATGAAGCTGTTTTCAAACCTGCAGCACTGCTCTGCAGGCCCTCGGAAGCTCCTCTATTCGCATGCACACACACACACACACACACACACACACACACACACACACACACACACACACACACACACACACACACACACACACGCATACACACACACATACACAAACACACGGTGAAAAATGGTGCACCTGTGTGCTGCTTTGAAGCAGCTATAAATTTACAAAATGACAAAGATGTTGCCAATGGCTGACTGTTACGGTGAGCTGAAGACTATAAGAAACATCGGTAACACTTTCTATGAAGCCAGTCCTCATAAGACCCTGTAAACTAAATAAGCGACCCGAAGTAGCTTATAACAAAGGCCTACATATAAACATTACAGTATGACAAACCCAGCAGCAAGCCCTCCAATGCCATGGTCTCAAACACTGTCCTCAAAGGAAAGCCTTTCACAAGGTTTTAGATAGCAACTTGCAGTAATGGCATCTTGCAACCAAGCAACCGTGTGTATATGTGTATGCATGTGTATGTGTGTGTGTGTGCGTGCACATGTGTGCACGTGTGTGTCTGTGCACGTGCATGTGTATCTGTGTATCTGTGTGTGTGTGTGTGTGCTTGTGTGTGTATGTTTTTGCGTGTGTGTCTGTGTGTGTGTGTGTGTTTATGTGTTTGTGTGTGTTGGGCTGAAGCAGCTGTCTGGAGGAGCCCCATCTGAGGCGCGATAAGCAGCCCATTTTAACTCGGGCTCCCGAGGCGCCTGTGTGGAAGGAAGGCGTGTGCAGCAGAGGCGAGCGGAGCGGGGCTGAGAGGAGAGGAGAGGAGAGAAGAGGAGAGGAGAGGAGAGCAGAGGAGCGGAGCGGAGCGGAGAGGAGCGGAATGGAGAGGAGTGGAGAGGAGAGGAGAGGAGAGCAGAGGAGCGGAGCGGAGAGGAGAGGAGCGGAGCGGAGAGGAGAGGAGAGGAGTGGAGAGGAGAGGAGAGGAGAGGAGAGCAGAGGAGAGAAGCGGAGAGGAGAGGAATGGAGAGGAGTGGAGAGGAGAGGAGAGGAGCGGAGTGGAGAGGAGAGGAGAGGAGAGGAGAGGAGAGGAGAGGAGTGGAGAGGAGAGGAGAGGAGAGGAGTGGAGCAGGGGCTGTGCTGTCGGGCGTGCGCTTGGCTGGCTGCCTGCTGCTGCTCTGCCCTGCTCTGTGAGCTGCACACAGATAAACCTGTAAATGGAGAGAGGGGGGAGGGAGGCTGGGCTGAGAGGAAAAGAGAAGAGGGGAGACGAGAGAAGGGTAGAGAGTGAGGCTGGGTTGAGAGGAAAGGAGAGGAGAGGAGATGAGAGGAGGGCAGAGAGTGAGGCTAGGTTGAGATGAGAGGAGAGGAGGGGAGAGGAGAGGAGGACAGAGAGTGAGGCTGGGCTGAGGGGAAAGGAGAGGAGAGCAGAAGAGAGGAGGGGAGAGGAAAGGAGGGCAGAGAACGAGGCTGGGCTGAGAGGAAATAAAGGGAGAAGAGAGGAGAGGAGGAGAGGAAAGGAAATGAAGGGAGAGGAGAGGAGGAGAGGAAAGGAGGGCAGAGAGTGAGGCTGGGCTGAGAGGAAAGGAGAGGAGAGGAGGGGAGGGGAGCGGAGAGGAGAGGAGACCAGAGGAGAGGAGAGGAGGTGAAAGGAGAGAAGGGCAGAGAGTGAGGCTGGGCTGAGAGGAGAGGAGGGGAGCGGAGAGGAGAGGAGAGGAGGTGAAAGGAGAGGAGAGGAGGTGAGAGGAGAGAAGGGCAGAGAGTGAGGCTGGGCTGAGAGGAAATGGAGGGGGAGGAGAGGAGAGGAAATGAAGGGAGAAGAGAGGAGAGGAGGTAAGGAGCTCAAAACAAAGCAGAGGTCTCCTGACAGTACAGCTGTTTACCATCACGACTGTTATATGGGCACTGCTTGTTATGTGGTCATATGTGTATATGTGTGTGTGTTGCAGTTCCATGTGGGCTATGGATTGATTCACACCGAAGTGTAATTGGGTCATTTTGTCAAATATTTACTTATGTTCCCTTTCTAGGAACGTACAATGCCGTATTGCTGAGAATTGATTATGGGACGTGTTATACTTGTTGACAGATTTACAGTGCTTTCCTTTCCTGTTGCGAAATATCTGGATTGAGATTGCTTCTATTTTAATACCCTCCTAATACATATGGGCCAGTGCAAATGTCTTCTGTGCAGAATAATGCAGTCTTGTCTTGGTGGTGATGGTGAACGTTTTGTCTTGTGTGCAAGGAGGTCTGAGCATAAATTAGCATAAAAATCTGAATAAAAAACAGCACACATCAGCTACCCACAAGTACTTATTGTAACTGAGGGATGGTAATGAGCCATGTAAAATGCTCAATGTAGCTACATTTCTGTGTGAATTTATCCATATTACCGAAAAAAGGCAAGCTAGCTGGCTCTTTAAACAGCTGTGGAATCGTGACAGACCTAGGTGAAAAAGTCAGGGTGTTTAACCAGAGAGGGCTAGTTTAGGCAGAGAGAGGGCTAGTTTAGCTCCTGGTCATCTGTCAAGATGTGGATAACCCAGTCAACAGAAAGGCCTAACCTACAGTATATTAGTCCTAGCCTGGTAAACCAGCCCCTCGTACTTCATTTCATTTTGTACGGAGGATCTGGGGTTGCTGCCGTTGACATTCATGTATGCGGACTGGGCGAATCCGAGCCAATCAGTGAACAGAGGAAGTCTTCATGTTGACTTTGTGTGCTACATTTGAATTGTTGTGCATAGGTAGGCTAATTGCATATGTGACCACCAGATGTTAGCGAATGGGTAAAGGCAGAGCCGCTTGTTTTAAACATCAGCAGAGTCCACACCTCCAGGAAGAAATCATTGCATCAGTGCAGCAAGGCCAAACCCTCTGTACAAAATGAAATGAAGTACGAGGGGCTGGTTTACCAGGCTATATTAGTCCTACCTGGGCACTAAAAACAGCTGGGTCTCATTAAGAAGCTCAGCTACCTGGCTGAAGGAGTTTTGCGTCAGCTGGCTTAATGACTGGCTGGGACAGAGTGTTTCTTACCTCCTCTGTTTGTGTGCTGTGCACATGGCTTTTTTGACCTGAAGACGCAACCAGCATCTGATGCAACCTGCAGCATTGAATTTGCAGAGTTGAATAGCTGAAAGCTTTTCTCCGAATATCTTTTGAGATTGACCATGTTGTGTAATGACACTGAGGCTTAAGCATTTTCAACGACATTCATGACGAAGATCCCTTGAATCTTGCAATACAAATAATGTCCTAAATGGGTTAGCAGCTCCTTCAGACTCAAGTCTGCAAAGCATTGTTATAATGTTAAAATAAAGGCTCTTGGTGTATCTTTTTCGTCAGGTAATTAGCTGAAATAAAGAGCGTTTTGTAAAAGCACAGCACAGCTGATAGCTGCTACTCTCTCTTTCTCTCTCTCACACACACACAGACACACACACACACAGAGGCACCCGTGCGCATGCGTGCACACACACACACTCCTACCCATCTTTGTCTCCACATACCAATAGGTACACACACTCCAGTTATCACAGCCCTGAAAGGCTTGCCCCCACACATTAACGGCTCATTTTACTTCATTCTCATCTATACACCATATTCATTTACACACTTCTTTTTTACAGTACACATAGTCCTCTTGTCCTGGTACATACACAGTTTCTGTACATAGACACACACTGTTTACACTCGCAGTCCTCACGTCTTTGTGCATAAGCACAGTACTGTTTTTACTTCCTGCACATACACACACTCCCATATCTGTACGCTTTGCAGTCCTGACATTCTGTCTACATGCTCACTCTACTGGTTTTAATGCGCGTTATAGTAAAGGATAAAGAAAAAGGAAAAAGAGCGGGTGACATTCCGCATTCTGCCGTCAATTTAATTAAAATAAATACTCTTTTAGCTACAAAAACCAGGAACAAAGTAGGGTTTTATGGCGGGGACTGTCCCCTCAAAGTAGAGACATCTGGTCAGTCTACTCGAAGTCGTTACGTCCCCATACATAGACACACACACTCTGGGTTTCTCCCTCTCCCTTCTCCTCACCGACTGACTCGACGCACTCACACTGTTCCTCTTACACTGCTCATCTTCAGCAAGGCCTTACCTCTCGGTCTCCCAGCAACCGTTGCCAAGCAGCATGCATTGCTGAAGCATGGGGAACAGAATGGAAACCCCACAAGCGTTTCATTTGAAGGACATCCTCCAGCTCGGCCATATGCATGCACACCAATTTGCAGTAAAACAGCAGTTGGCATTAATTCAGTTAGATGGAGATCCTGCAGTTGTAATTTATTGGCAATTAATTCAAATAATAAATGTAACAGTTGCTCTCTCAAATTAGCAGCAATTGACCATCGTGATGGTCAAGAACACAATCTCCTGATATTACCAGACACATCTGTGACCATAAAGACCATTAGCTGTGGTCGTTAATGGGTCCCAATTAGATGCAACTGGACAAAAAAAATCATAGTATGAACCAGTAACACAAGACCAAAGGAGCCTCCACACAAAGAGAGAAGAATTTCTTGCTGTTCTGTCTGGTCCATCTACTGTGGCACCCCATCTTCAAGCAACATTATGTGCACTTGTCTGTGCTCAGGAGATAGCAGTAGGTCTCAGTACTTGATTGAGTACATCGCTTAAGTGAGCTTGCTCTGTCTGCCTTCCCAAAAAAGCTTACAAAGGCTTGTCTTTCTTTGCTCCGATGTCCAGTTTTTTCTGTCTTTTTGCTTGTTTGATTAGAGTGTTTGGAAATATTAGTCATCGCCACTTAAATGTGCATTCAAAAACAGGAGAGAGATGATATTTCCTGTCTGGATCAGTGTTTTGTGCTGGATGGCAGAGTCTGTGCTGGATGGCAGATTCTGTGCTGGATGGCAGATTCTGTGCTGAATCATTTTGTGAATGTAGGTCACTGTGGTGTGCATAAATGGTCCTTATGATCACATCAAAAGTATGTATATGTGTGTGAGGTTGGGTATTGTGAACCTTATTCCTCAGTGCCTTCAATAGAAGTGCTGGTGGAGAAGCTGGTGGGTATGATTAATCCACAAGATTTGACACTACCAGGATTGTTTGTGCTAGACATGAGCAAGACTAGCAATCTGCTGTGCTGTGTTGCAATGACATGGCGTTATCAATCAGACCTATTCTAACATTGAAATGAAAATGTATTTGTGTTACCAGAGTGATACCATTTGTGCCAGAGTGGTTACCAGCGCTTTTAGACAAATAAGTGGTGCCGAGGTATTTTCACAGGTTATTATTGCTTAGGGCTATTACAGGGAATTCACTGTAAACTCTGCCCAGTAACCACCCCAGGAAACCTGTGGATAACCTTGAGATTTTCCTTCGTGGTCCCTCTAAGGATCTGTGAGTGCATGCAATGTAGAGGAGGTTTCTCGTGATGACTCAACTCCGAAGAGAAATTCACAATCTCAACCAATCCAGTGCTGTGCACTGTCCAGACTGACGTCAGAGCATATCTGGGTTAAGCTTCAGGTGATGCCTTTAATGGAAAAGATTGGGGTGCATCATTTTTGTCAAGGAGAAATAGTCTGACGTGTATAAAATGCCATGGTAACACATTTAATACAGAGTGATAAAAGTCCGTCTTAGCCAGGACTACAAATCTGGTATCTTTAACTAGAGGTAAGCATGAAGGAAATGCTTTAATGCTTGACCTTACACACAATATACGTAGAATCCCTGCAGACACCCGCATAGTGCAAAATTGTATCAGAGACACAAATACAAGATCACATATACTACCTATTAGTTAGATCAGCTATTAGCTGTATCAGCCAGGCCCACTGGCAGTCTTGGTTGAGCCCAAAACAAGATAATCTAATTCATCCATATTCCATAATTTAAGGAGGGACCAGTTCTGGGCCCCTCCTTTACCTGGGCCCGGGACAAGAGACCCGTTTGTCCCCCCCTATCGGCGGGCCTGATAACAGCTATTAGCTATATCAACTATTAGCATCAGCTCTTATCATAAAATGAAAAATGCTGTTCTTATCGCCCGTGTCTGGTGCTGTTAGGGTTGGACGACTGCCTGCTCCAGTACATTAAGACGTTTGAGAGGGAGCGGATCAACGGGGAGCAGCTGCTGCACATCACCCACCAGGAGCTGGAGGAGCTGGGGGTCACGCGCATCGGACACCAGGAGCTCATCCTGGAGGCTGTGGACCTGCTCTGCGCCCTGGTGAGTGTGTGTGTGTTTGGTTGTGTGTGTGTGGGTGTGGGTGTGGGTGTGTGCGTGTGTGTTTGTGTGTGTCTTTGTGTGCCAATGTATGTGTGTGTATGCTTTTGTATGTGTGCGCATGTGTGTGTGCGTGCCCGTGTGTGTGTGTTCCTGTGCCAGTGTATGGTTGTGTATGCATTTGTATGTGTGTATGCATTTGTGATGTGTGCATGTGTGGATATTTGTGTGCGAGAGAAGGAGAGACAGGTTTTTCATTTGCAAGAGAGGGAGAGAGAGAGAGAGAGGTATATATACATGTGTGTATGAGTGTGTGTGTATGCATAGTATACAGTGCTTTCACAGCATTGCCACAGACTTGCTAATCCACTATTTAAGGTGCCAGAGGAGAGGACCGCCTACATGCATATCAGACACTAGTGTTGTCATGACGATTACTACATTCAGCCTCTTTCATAAACCGGTTAGCAATTTCACTCCTCTCCCTGAAGACCAAACCACAACAAGAGTGAATCAGTAAGTGTGCCAAGTGGACCAAGCACTGTCAGTTAAGGAAGGATGTGATCTGTCTTTCTTTCTTTCTTTTTCTTTCTTTCTTTCTTTCTTTCTATCTATCTATCTATCTATCTATCTATCTATCTATCTATCTATCTATCTATCTATCTATCTATCTATCTATCTATCTATCTATCTATCTATCTATCTATCTATCTATCTATCTATCTATCTGTCTGTCTTCCTACAGAACTACGGCCTGGAGACCGAGAACCTGAGAACACTGTCACACAAGCTGAATGCCTCAGCCAAGAACCTGCAGAACTTCATCACTGGGCGTAGGCGCGGCGGCCATTACGATGGACGGGCGTCGCGCCGCTTGCCCAATGACTTCCTGACCTCCGTGGTGGACCTCATAGGGGCGGCCAAGAACCTCCTGGCCTGGCTCGACAGGTACCTGCTCACTCCATCGTCTCCTCCTGTTCAGCTGTTTACTGTGCATATGGGTGGGTGCCTCCATAGAAGTGTGTGTGTGTGTATGTGTGTGTGTGTGTGTGTGCGTGTGCGTGTATTTGTGTGTGTGTGTGTGTGTGTGTGTGTGTGTGTGTGTGTGTGTGTGTGTGTAAGAGAGAGAGAGAGAGAGTGTGTAGAGAGAGCGCTTAAAGAGAGAGAGAGAGAGACAGAAAGAGATAGAGAGTGTATTCATGTGTGTGTGTGTGTAATGTTTGTGCTTGAAGAGAGAAGGAGAAAGGGAGAGGGAGAGGGTGAGTGTGTGTGTGTGTGTGTGTGTGTGTGTGTGTGTGTGTGTGTGTTGTGTGTGTGTGTGTGTGTGTGTGTGTGTGTGTGTTGTGTGTGTGTGTGTGTGTGTGTGTGTGACTGTGTGTGTGTGTCTGTCTGTCTGTCTGCAGGCCTGTGTCTGTATGTGTTTGTCTTCTGGCTTAACCTGTTCCCCTCTAATACTCCTCTGCGTTGCTTCTTCCCCAGATCACCTTTTGTGAGTGTGACTGAGTACTCAGTGTTGAAGAATAACATTGTTCAGCTCTGCCTGGAGTTGACCACGATTGTTCAGCAGGTTAGCCGTCCCCCTTTCTGTCTGCCTGTATGCATCTCCAGAATTTTGTCTTTGTGTGCGTTTGCATTTGTGTGTGCATGCAGGTGTATGTAAGACCCCGTCCACGCGACAACTCTCCTGGATTTTTTTCTTTGCGGGTTAAAAAAAACGTCACGTCCACACGACAACGGAGCAGTAAATATTTACGTCCACACGGGAACTTTTTCATTGCGTTGTCATTGCAGAAGGTGTGCTGTCCCAGCTCAGAAGCGCAATGATTCACTTGAGAAGTGTTTGTTGGACTGAACTAGCGATGTATACAAAAAACATGTTGTAGTTCAATGTCAGAAGGTAGAAACAGTTGTATTACATAGCCTACACTGCAGACCGTGTGGACGAAAGGCAGAAACGCAAACAAACTTCTGTGTGTGTGTGTGTATGTTTGTTTGTGTATGTTGTTGTGCGTGTGTGTTCTCACTGTACACACACTCACATGGTGGTGTGAGCATTACTGTGCCTGGTCTGTCAGTGATAGATGTGTCTTCTCCCACGCAGGACTGCACTGTGTATGAGACGGAGAACAAAATCCTACACGTGGTGAGTCTGCAGTGTTTTCATTGCAATACCATTTGCTGTCCTTAGCGAAACACAAAATGGAAACACCTATAGAAATATTGCAAATATATATATATATACATCCTCTCATAGAAAAGAGTGCTGTGCTACATTAACAAAGGCCATCACAAGAGTGTGGGGTCATGATGGTGGCAGAATAGTGGTCTATAAGCATGGGTCATGATGGTGGCAGGCTGGGTGCATACTACATTAGTGAAAAGGAGGCGTGCACACATCAACATTTTAAAGTAGGTACTGGACTCAAAAAGGACTTAGATAAACCTGAATAAAATCTGCACACTGAGAGCTCCAGTTGATAAAAGGGTTTCATTAGCAGCAGTGACAATGGTGATAATAAATAATAGTGATATTACTGGTGATGATTATGAACCTTTTTATTCACTGGAGCTCTCAGTGTGTGGACTTGTATTTCCAGTATGTTCATCCGGGTGCATACTACATGCCTACAACGGCATGTCCACAGCAAAACAGCAGTGACCGCAACAATGGAAATATTACAGGCATGTGATTGCAAAGTCACTTGTAATGGACAGTTTTTCTGTGTGTTTGTTTATATGCAAGAGAGAGAGACAGAGACAGACAGACAGACAGACAGACAGACAGACAGACAGACAGACAGAAGAAAGAGTAGGGAGAGAGTGTGTGTAGCATGGCATATATATAGGAGAAAGTGTGTGCTTGTGCACATGTGTGTGTGCATGTGCATGTGTGTGTGTGTGTGTTTGGCCTGGGGTAGGAGAAATATGTTTGTGCATGTGTGCGTGTGCGTGTGCGTGTGCGTGTGTGTGTGTGCGCGTGTGTGTGTGTGTGTGTGTGTGTTTGGCCAGGGGTAGGAGAAATATGTTTGTGCATGTGTGCGTGTGCGTGTGTGTGTGTGTGTGTGTGTGTGTGTGTGTGTGTGTGTGTGTGTGTGTGTGTTTGGCCAGGGGTAGGAGAAATATGTTTGTGTGAATAATGCAGCTCCTCCCTGCTACCCCCCTGAGGATGCCTGCCCTCAGCAATTAAGGCAGAAGAGAGGGATGGAGATGGAGAGAGGGATGAGCAGGCATAGAGAAAGAGGGAAAGGGGAAGAGGAAGAAAAGGAGAAAGAAAGCATTAAAGCATGAAAAAGAAACCAGCCGACAGTGAGAACAAGAGATTAACTCTTTTAAAACTTTAGAGAAGTCCACCTAGACTTCTTAAGAACGACTGGTAATGTAGATGAATGAAATTCACCACATCCCTCTAAATCTCTCTCCCTCACTCGCGCTGTCTCTTTTTCGCTGTCTTCCTTTCTCTCTCTTCCTCCCTCTTGCTCTCTCTCTCTGTCTTTCTTTGTCTTTTTCTCCCTCTCTCTTTCTCTCTCTCTCTCTGTGTCTGTGTATTTGATGCCTAAATAGTCTCAAATTGGTCATAATTAAAGACATCTTAGATTCAGTCAGGCACAGGCACACACACACACACACACACATACATACATACACACACACACACACACAAACGAAAATACAAATAAGTAAGTGTCGTTAGCTGTGAGTTTTACGCACACACACAAAACTGCTGGAAATCAGGTCAGGGATAATTATATGCTGAGACCACTTTACTTTAAAACATGCTGCAAATAAAACAGCATGAAGAAGCTGTAAGAAAGAGCAAAAAAGACCAAGTAAGAGTGAGAGACCCTGATGATGATGACAGTGTTGTTGATGATGATGATGATGATGATGATGATGATGATGATAATAGTAATGATAATCAAGCCTCAGTGTTTTTTCATATTGTACATTCCCCATGGTTGATACAAATATATATATATATATGTGATGTATGCATGTCTTTGTGGGCTTGCATGTCTGTGTGTGTGTGTGTGTGTGTGTGTGTGTGTGTGTGTGTGTGTGCACGTGTGTGCATGTGTGTGTGTGTTTGTGTACGCGCGTGCGTGTGCCAACCCAAGCTGTCTGTTGTCTGGCTGCAGTGTAAGACGCTGTCTGGGATCTGTGAGCACATCATCTCGCTGTCGTCCGATTCGCTGGTCTCGCAGTCGGCCCACCTGGAGGTGGTGCACCTGACCAACGTCATGCCCAGTGAAGGCCTGGTACGTCATGGTCAACAACACAACAGGACAGTTATGGGGGAAAAATCACAACTCTGTCTGTCTTACTAGTGACTACAGAGCTAAGATGCTAAAGCAGGATCTTGAAACAAAAAAAAATCAGTTCAAATGAAACACCTGCTAGGGCATAATTTCTAGAAAATAGGATAAAATAATAATTTAGTTTCTGTGCAAAAAAAGTGTCCACCTTTCGGACACTCATACTGAACAAACATACGGCCATAAAAATATAAGTTCATAAGTATATACAGTAAATAAAAATATACGGTAAATTTCCTCAATGGCCTTACTAGTCCAGCCTAAGGTATTACTCTTGGTCAAGGAGTTGGATTGAAAAAGAAAAGAATGTATGCTACACTAGCTATTTTAAATATCCTAAGGAAAATCCATGACGTAAAGCACATATCTCTCTCTAATTAACCATTGTATTGTTTTTTAGGGCATGTACATCAAATCCACGTATGACGGACTACACGTCATCACTGGGACCACAGAGAATGTGAGTGCAGTGGATTATGGTTACACTTTATTTTACTGTCCCTGTTACATCAATTAGGTAGAGTGTAGCAAATTGTGTAACAGTGTAACAAAGTGTGTACTTACACTGTACCTTAGGGTTAGGACTAGGTATGTGTGATGTATGATTACTGTTAGGTATGTACAGTGTAAGCGCATAATATTACACATTGTTACATGTAAATAAACCAAAAAAGGAACCCTAAAATAAAGTGTTATCTAAAAAAAAAGGAACCATAAAATAAAGTGTTTATAGTGTGTATCTAGATTATTTTCGAGGATTGTTGCTGCTGTCCTCACATAGTATCTAAACTGACGTATGGTGTCTGCAGCCTAGCAACCATGTTAAATTGCATGTACATGATTGTAATTGTGCCTGCCAAGAATGTGTGAACATAGCATACAGTGACTACAGGGTCAGGTCTATATAATTTTGTTTCTGCCTCTGTGGTGTTTTCTAATGCTCTCTCTATATCTCTCTATCTCTCCCTCTCTCTCTCTATCCCTCTCTCTTTCTCTGTCTCTCTCTTTCTCTGTCTTTCTTTCTCTCTGCCTCTCTGTCTGTCTGTCTGTCTCTCTTTCTCTCTCTCTCTCTGTTTTTCTCCCTCTCTCTGTCTTTCTTTCTCTTTGTCTCTCTGTCTATCTCTCTCTCTCTCCCTCTCTCGCTCTCTCTTTGTCTGTCTTTCTTTCTCTGTCTCTCTATCTCTACCACAGTCTCCTGCAGACCAGTGCAAGAAGATCCATGCAGGCGATGAAGTGATACAGGTTAACCATCAGACAGTGGTAAGCCAAAGCTTGTGTGTTTGTGTGTGTGTGTATGTGTGTGTGTGTGTTTGTGTGTGTGTGTGTGTGTGTGTGTGTGTGTGTGTGTGTGTGGATGTGTATGTGTGTGTCTGTGTGTGTGTCTGTGTGTGTGTGTGTGTGTGAGGTGTCCTTGTGTCTTTTTGTCATTATTGTGTTGTTTTTGGGGTTTCCTGTTTTAGCATGATTATTACAGGTCATGGAACTGCACTGAATGCTCACTTTCAGCCACCATTGTTTTAAATGTTTGTATTGTATCTAATACTTAAGCAGAACTTAGGTTAATTTTGTCTGTTCATATGTGTACCCACAGGTGGGCTGGCAGCTAAAGAACCTGGTGAATTCTCTGCGCGAGGACCCCAGTGGTGTGATCCTCACCCTGAAGAAGAGGCCCCAGAACACACTCACCTCCGCCCCAGCCCTCCTCAAGAACGCCCGCTGGAAGCCTCTGGCCCTCCAGGTGCCTCCTTTACCTGTCCACACCTCACCTGTCCATCTTTCTCCATGCATTTATACAAATAACCATTTCAGTGACAATAAGCTATGTTGTGTAGTTATTGGTATCACATCTTACTGTACCTCTGAGCATGTAGCATAATATTAGTCATCATTACTGGAGTTTAATTTCAATACATACGCAGGAAAGGGTGAAATGAAACATTTCTGTTTTTCGGTAATTGGGACTGCCTCCATTTTCAAAATCTGGTTTACAGCAGGTCCTTGTTCTGCAGCACATCAACAAAGATCATATCATCATGACAAAGATAGAACTACAAAGACAGAAATGACATATCAGAAAAGAGCATTACTAAAGATGTTAACACAGAGTGCCCAGTCAGTTAAAGGGAATATCTATTAGGCAAAGATTTATCAACTCCGTACTGTCATTACTAAAATAGATTATTTATTCATGGTGTGTTCTAGTCGAACACCAATTATTTAGAGGTGGTAAGCTAGTGAGGCTGGAAAAAACGTTATGGCCTTCTAATGTACCTAGTGAACATTTTCCTATAGTAGCGGAATTGTTGTGCCATTCCTGTGGCATTAATATTTCAGCACCGTTCTTTGGTTACTGTATTATTTATCGTAAATAGGAGACAGGATGTAATGTCCCTTGACCAAGAGGAGTCCAAATGTTTTGTCACTCTTACTGTCAGGACATATTCAAATCATGTTTGTGACCTTGCGGCTTTTATCTCAAATGTAATCTGAAATTAAATCAATAGCTGGATTGCCTGAGACCCCTAAACAGGCTGGCATCCACAGACTGTGACTGGCACTGTCATGATGAAGTAACTGAATTGGTAATATTATTATTTATAAAATGTTACTTATAAAATCTGTGTGTGTGTGTGTGAGTGAGTGAGACAGAGAGCAAGAGACATAGAGAGAAAGAAAGAGAGAGAAACAGATTATGTGTGAGTGTGTGTGTTTGTGTGCACACATGCGTGCATGTGTGTGTGTGTGTGTGTGTGTGTGTGTGTGTATGCGTGTGTGTGTTTGTGTATTTGTGTGTGTCAGTGAGTTTGTACACATTAGTAGCGGGTGCTAAGTGTCAGACTGTAACCCAGTTACGTAACCCAGATGAAGAACAGCTTGCTTTAGAATTCAGCTGCAATTACACTCACTCACTTACAGCCCCCATTGTCTGCATATCTGCAGGCCAGGAGCCACTAAATGCCAATCTGGTCCACTTGTTTACCCACAGCGACAGGAGGGGTAGGGGCAGTGACTAGTGATCTAGCGTCACAAGCTACAGTCCAGCACCACGTACCACTCACTTTTTATCATATTATTACATTACTATTATATGAATCCAGTGAGCACGAATCTTCAGCATGGTGTAATGAATAGTTGATTAGTAAAATGACTTAACTACACCAGAAGAACCAGGTGATTTGGACCAGAATAAGTAGTAGTGGATTATAGCTTTTGAAGCCAGTTTTCCTATTACTCGCTAGATCTTAGTCTAAGATAGGGAGAGTACAGGTGCTCTGGGCGTGCATCTACCCTGACATCCATCTGTGTGTGTGACTAGCAGATGCAGTGTAGGCCTTTTATTGTCCTCCTCTCTTGCTATTGTTTGTTTTCTTGATGTTTCTGTATCTTTGTCGAAAAAACACAGGTGTCCAGACTTTCTTTCGCTCCTGTTGCTAAGGGCTGTTTGTTGCCATGCTCTCTGTAATTGCCAGCAAATCTCTTTGAATATAATGTATAGTCACCAAGGATGGCTTTTCTACGATTACGCCTTCATAGTCCATTGGTTTATTTATATATCACAGCTTTCAAGCAGCCTTGCACTAACCAACGGCATTATTAAAGAACTAAATAAAATGTATTTAAATTAACAGTCATTATTATATGGCTCTTTGAGAGTGTTGCAGGAAGTTCCATTGATCTGAGTAGCCTATCCCACCATTCAGACGTCAGATATTTCCCACTGTTGCTATGGAGGGGCCGCAGAAGAATGGAGAACGTTGCTATGAAACTGCATTTCCAAACCATAGTATACATAGGAGTTCATTTAACTCATCTCCTCTTCGCAGAGTCCTGCTTCACTCTGTCAGAGTTCATTCTGCATTGGCCTTCTTGCTGTAGTTTATCCCTTAAATAGACAGCCAAATGAAATAATGGAAGACAAATAGTTTATTAAAACTGACTGACTGTTACCAGTTTATTAGTTTATTTTCTGACTATTACTAACCTATGCAAGTTATGTGTATATTTATTTCCTAAAATGCTGTTATATTTTAAAGGTTAGCCAATTGTTAATAATGTTTTTAGTGTTGTATGTCGCTTGGGAAACATAAAATACATACAAAAACATAAATATGAAAGTGAGATTTGGCCATGAGATAAAGGAAGGAGCCTGTGTCGTGTGTCCCTGTCTGTGTCGTGTGTCCCTGTCTGTGTCGTGTGTCCCTGGCTGTGTCTCACTGCTGTCCTCCTTCCTGTCCTTCCCTCCTCCAGCCCATCCCCACCAGCCCCTGCAGCGAGTCCCCCACTCCCCCCAGCACCCTGGGCTCCATGGGCCTGTCCCCCGGCCTGGACACCCCAAGCAGCCACGACGTCTTCATACTGTCCCCTGTCTCTGGAGTCTACGGGCACAGGTCCGCATGGGTGCTTATGCACATACATACACAGACAGACAGACACATATCCACATAACCGAAGTATATAAACATGGATGAAAAAGCGTGTGTGTGTTTGGTGTGTGTGTGTGTGTGTGTGTGTTTGCCTACACATACCACTTTACGTACTTCATGTACAAATGTTATACATTTACACTTATACATCTGTAGAGTGCACACAGAGGGAAGAAACTTGTTATTGTTTGAAGTATTGACTGTAGCTCTGTAAGGGCGTATTTGTCCTCATGTTAAACGGTAATGGCTGAAATCTGCTGCGTTAGGGAAGAGGAGATGGAGAGGGGCGGCTTCGGCGTGTTTGGGAGCTCCGAGTCCCCGGGCTTCTTCATGGAGCAGGAGGGCGGCCAGTACTTCCCCTTACTGGAGGAGGAGGGCAGCCGAACCACAGGGCTACGCCGCAGAGACAGGACCCCCACGCATGGTCAGTCTGCATGTATATACACAGGTGTACACACACGCACACACACACACACACACACACTCCCATGGACATGAATTCACACTCACACACATGTGTGCATATGCTCATCACGAATACACATTTCTATGAGGGGCCGTTCAAGACATTATTCATTCTGGCCTTCACACATACATATATTCTCACTCTCACATACATACATTCTCCTCGCACATACATACATTCTCCTCTCACATGCATACATTCTCCTCTCACATACATACATTCTCCTCTCACATGCATACATTCTCCTCTCACATGCATACATTCTCCTCGCACATGCATACATTCTCCTCGCACATGCATACATTCTCCTCGCACATGCATACATTCTCCTCTCACATACATACATTCTCCTCTCACATACATACATTCTCCTCTCACATACATTCTCCTCTCACATACATACATTCTTCTCTCACATGCATACATTCTCCTCGCACATACATACATTCTCCTCGCACATGCATACATTCTCCTCGCACATGCATACATTCTCCTCAAATACGATTCATTCCAACTATATATGTGACCGGCCACAGCAAAACCGGCCACAACTCGTCCGAGAGGCATTTTGAGTTATTCACAGATTCTGAAAGTGTAATTTCTAAGCTTTCCAATGTCTTGCACATGGAAATCTGATAATATTTAAAGACTTGGTGGTCATTTGAAAGCATGCACACCTTAAAACACAAAACTGAGAAAACTCCTCTTAAAGTTTGCCTCACTCTCGCCGAATAGTGGCCATTAGCATGACATTAAGATAAGCCCTCCACCCCCCACAGACTGCCACTGACGTGTGGTATTATGACTGAGATGCTAATGATTTAGCAACTAGCGCTGCAGTAGCTACCAGCTGTATTGCAGTATCAAAGCTGCAGTTTTTACAACAGTATTACTGTTGTATACTGCAGTAAAGATTTAGTCATTACCAATTACCATTATTACCATTACCATTATTCAAATTAATCGCCCATCGCAAATCGAAACTGATGCCAACAAACTCCTAGTCTGTCTGTACAGCAAGCTAGCAAGCTAACGGACTAGCTCATTTAAGTCAATAGTATTAACTATGACACCAATGTGCTAAACGCTAACTTCACTCACCTTGAATTTAACACATTGCTGTAACCTTATACCTTTATATTAATTTGTCCATTTGAGCTAACATCAGTAACAGTATCTAGGTGGGTGTTGGTGAGTAAAGTGACAGCTTTCAATTTAAACCATTACGTTAGCGTAGTTCGCTAGCGTTAGCGCGCTAACAACAACATAGTTAGTGTTACTGCCTGACCTGAAGTAAAGCTACATTTCTCAAAATCCAAACAGTAACAACTTAGACTATTAGGCTTGAAATAATCACAAACAGTTGCGGATTATGACACATGGTTCCAAAAATCATCAACAACTCCAGAAAGACGTAAGGACCAATTTATTAGTTAAACTCCACACACGTCCCATTCGAATTTCAATGAAACGGGGAGGGTGGTGGTAGGGGGAGGGTGGTGGTAAGAGTGAGAGAAGAATGTATGTATCTGAGAGGAGAATGTATGCATGTGCGAGGAGAATGTATGTATGTGCGAGGAGAATGTATGCATGTGCGAGGAGAATGTATGTGAGAGGAGAATGTATGCATGTGAGAGGAGAATGTATGCATGTGCGAGGAGAATGTATGTATGTGAGAGGAGAATGTATGCATGTGCGAGGAGAATGTATGTATGTGAGAGGAGAATGTATGTATGTGCGAGGAGAATGTATGTATGTGAGAGGAGAATGTATGTATGTGCGAGGAGAATGTATGTATGTGAGAGGAGAATGTATGTATGTGAGAGGAGAATGTATGTATCTGAGAGGAGAATGTATGTATGTGAATGCAAAATATGTATGTGTGTGAAATGAGAATGTATGTGTGTGTGAAGAGCATGTATGTATGTGAGTGTAAAA
>CM050214.1:28845206-29077706 GCA_027475355.1 Coilia nasus
ATATGAAAACAACAACACTGCCATAAATAGCAGTAATATTAGTAATAATGACATCAATTTTAATGTGTGCATGCATATACAAAACAAACATGCACAGAAACAATGTCTCTCTCTCTCTCTCTCTCTCTCTCTCTCTCTCTCTCTCTCTCTGTCTCTCTCTCTCTCTCTCTCTCTCTCTCTCTCTCTTTCTGTCTCCCTCTTCCCCCTGTTAGACTCGGACTCCTCTCTGCTGCGCTTCATGAGCGATGACAGGATCATGGTCATTCAGGAAGAGGGGGAGTTTGCGCGGGACTTCCAGAGAGACACAAGCCGGCGCTCCAGAAGGAAGAGCCGTAATCCCAGCAGCCCCAACTATCCCATCAGCCCATCCATGCTGGCTCCTCCCGTCAGACTGGACACAGGACCCCCCGAGGGGCTGCCCTTTCCGGTGCCCGACAGCAACACTGTGCCACACTATCATGTTAGTTCATTTTTGTTCAATGTATGTATGTGTGTGTGTGTGTGTGTGTGTGTGCGCATGTGCATGTTTGTGTGTTTGTGTGTGTGTGTGTGTGTGTGTGTGTGTGTGTGTGTGAGAGAGAGAGAGAGAGAGAGAGAGCAATGATAATCTTTGAGATCTCACAATCAGTAATTGACAGGAGTGGCAGAAACTAACACACATTTGACACAATACTTAGGCCAGTGTAGCCATCACACCTAGAAGAGCACCCTTTTCTGCTGCCAAAACACTGTTCATTATCCCAGCTATACCAATTTGTTATTCATTTGTTATGTTCATTCACAGGTAAAGTTTCCACAGTCTAACTGCTTTAAAAAACTAGTTTGAAATGGATGGTTGCTGTGGCAAAAACCAAGTTGTTATTTTTTTCATAAGTCCGTCCATCTGGCGTATTTCAATATTCCTTTGATCAATCTTCAGTGTAATCTCTGTGTGTCTGTGCCCAAAATGTAGTGTAACTACAAAGCTATCTCACATGTCTAACAAACTAGGCCTGCAAGCATAATACAACCAAAAACCTAGGGGCTCAAAGATGGGTGAATATTGCAATTAAATTGACATTCTGGAGAATACTGTACAAAAGGAGATTTAGTCAAGGTGTAAATAGACATAATGTATGAGGCAGAAAGAACTCCCTCCCTAGCGAGGACATAATTTTCAAACAAATGAACACTTTGAAGGTACAGTACTGTGCAAAAGTCTTAGGCAGGTGTGAAAAAATGCTGTCAACTAGGAATGCCTTCAAAAATGGAAGTGTTATTAATTTATGTTCATCAATTAACAAAATGCAGTGACTGAACAAAAGAGAAACCTAAATCAAATCAATATTTGATGTGACCACCCTTTGCCTTCAAAAGAGCATAAATTTTTCTAGGTCTATTGCATAGAGTTTTTGAAGAAACTTGGCTGGTAGCTTGCGCCAAACATCTTGAAGAACTACCACAGATCTTCTGTGGATGTATGCCTCCTGACATATACAACCAATTTGGTGTAATTGGTTGATCATACATTTGACTATAATCCTGCAAAATCCCTGTTATTGTGTGTACCCCTGTGTGTGAACTGATGTTGGTTTGAAGGCACCTGCCTAAATCTTTGGACAGTACTGTATCTTTTTAGCCATCCACATGTTTAATGTTTAAACACCCATAATGCTTCATGACAAACACAGGCATGTACAAACACAGACACAGACACACACACACACACACACACACACACACACACACACACACACAGGTGGATGCTCTTACCCACAGTTCTGGTTTTGTGCCCACTGTAGTTTCTGTTGTTCATAGTCGCGTAACAGGAAACCGGCCTTTGAGTGCTGTGCTTGAACGCGTCTCTTGAAATGCGCACTCTGCTTGAACTCTTCTCTGCATTTTCTCCTCCACAGCGAGCTGGCGACACACTCCGCGCCGATACGGACAGGTGAGTGACCAACCCAACTGCTACTGCTACGTCTACACAGAGGCACATGTATGGACTTAGAGGTCTGTTTTAGAGGGAGAAGGTTTTAGGGAGGGGAGTAGACAGGGAGGACAGATTTACAGTTGATGTGATAGAACAAAGCTGAAGTGATCTTTGTCTAGCTGCTGTGCTAGAAAGGTACAATGACACTCTTGCCATGACAAAAAAATCATCCGGCTTTCACAGGAATTGCACATTGTATTCTGTGCTGTGCGCGTCTTTAGATAGTCTTTTGGGTAAGTGATGTTAGTTAGGCTGTCAAATGTGCTCCATGCACATGTACTTCAAAAGGGCAATTCTTATCTGATTCACAGCTTTTCTTACCTGTTTTGATACATTTCCGGAATCATCCTCAACCTTTTCTGGGCACACTTAGTGCATTTCTAGAAATTATTTGAACAAACAGCACTACACAAACGTGCCCTCAAAAACTGCCTTCAAAAGTGTATAGCTTGCTGTGAATGTTGCTTTTCATGCTGATCATAGAATTGTTACTGTTGGCTTGGTGACCTAGGAGATTTTAGACTGCTTTTGTATTTTCTTATCCTCACCAATAACAAGAGACAAGGTTTAAAATAATACGTTATCAGGCAGACAGCACAAATATCTGATGGAGCATAATGATGACAGTATAAATGGATACCTATACCTGTAAGTTTGAACATGTCTACAAGGTTTGGACTAAACAGCAAATTGTGTAGGCATGAGGCCTTATGCGTAGAGCAGCTATAACACTTAAGTGGTAATGTGATTATGAGGAGTGATAATGTGGAGACTGAACAAACAATTTTGAGCATTTTAAGTATCATGTGAGAAATGCATCATAGTGACAGAAAAAAACTGTAAACTAGGCCTAGTGTTGACAAAGTTTTTAACCTTGTTTTCTTGTCAATGAACTGATAAAATCTTCAGTGATATTTTGATCATCATGCCATATGCAGTTGAAAACTCTTGATGACTACAGACAACAAAGCAATCATTAATATACCAAACCATTTGTAATTTCGTCAAAAGGTGGAGAAAAGAGCTGATATGAAGTGCCCAAGTCACGTCGTGATGAGGAAGTTGTTGTGGAAAGTCGTTTTGGAGATCTCAGTTCTGATCTTTTAAATACAGCAAAACAGCTGGAAAAAAGATGTTGAAAAACATGTTGAAGAAATTACTGTTATAGGGGAACCACTGAAACCACCTTAGACTATTGGTGTATATTGTCTTGTTGTGAATACACATGACAGTGCTATAGTGGGATTCAGTTGGGACAGACCTAGTATTGTAGATCAGCTTTCTCTGTCATTTTTGAGAAATCTAAATTTTGATAGAAGAGATTAATCTCACTTTATTTCCCCCAACACAACGAGACAGCCCTACCACTATTTGTCAGTGTCTCCATTACGGCTTTAGCTACTGTTTGACTTGCATGTGGTCTTTCCTGACACATAGTGCTTGGCTCTCTGTCTGTAGACATTCACGTGTGCACACACACACAAACACACACACACACACACACACACACACACACACACACACACACACACACTCACACACACTCACACTCACACTCACACACACACACATCCTGCATGCTGGTGTGCCATTGGAGTAACTTTTCTACAGTGCTGTGAAATGACTGTGAGGTTGTGCTGGCCCTGTTGGCTGAGTGAAACGCACAGTGACAGGTGTGGGTGGTGTTGAGAACAGCATACTGGTAGCCTAATGTGTTAATGATACCCACTGCGTCTGTGTGTGTTAATGTGTTGACACGTGTGTGTGCGTGTGCGTGTGCGTGTGTGTGTGTGTGTGTGTGTGTGTGTGTCTGTGTCTGTGTCTGTGTGTGTATTACTGTTTGCATGTGTGTGTGTCGAAGCCGGGTGGGGTGAGTTCTCCTCCCCTTTGCTACAGTGTGCGTCGTGTGTGTGTGTGTGTATTACTGTTTGCATATGTGTGTGTGTGTGTGTGTGTGTGTATTACTGTTTGCGTGCGTGTGTGTGTGTGTGTGTGTGTGTGTGTATGTGTGTGTGTGTGTGTGTGTGTGTGTATTACTGTTTGTTTGTGTGTGTGTGTGTGTGTGTGTGTGTGTGTGTGTGTGTGTGTGTGGATGGGTGTCTGGATGAGTCAGTCTGACCTTAGGCGTGAGCACAGAGGGCAGACAGAGGCTTGGCAGTAGAGCAGAGCAGTAGTAGTGTGATGAAGTGGGTGGTTTTTGGTTGTGCTTTATGGGTCAAGAGACTACAGTGTCACAGTGTTTGAATGATGCAGTTTACATGATGCACTTCATAATAACCACTCCCTATAAAGCATTTATTTTGTATGTGTTTACTATTAGTTAACATTTTGTTCATCATTTGTAAACCATTGCTCTTACATTATTTTTCATGAATAAATCATTTATAAATAAGACCAGAGATCAGAGACAGACAGCAGAGAGGATAGTAGACAGACAGGCAGACAGGAAGACAGCAGATGTAGCAGACATAGATAGCAGGTAGCATTAACAGAATGAAATACAAACAAATACATGTAGATATGTTCATAACTTATTTGCTAATTAGAAATAATGAATAACGCTTAACAAATTATGAACAAAAATGTTAACTAAGAGTTAGGAAATGCAAAATAAGTGTTTCATAGGTAGTCGTTATTGCAAGGTGTTACTGGTGATCATAAGCCCTTGTGATTAACGTCACAGGGCCAGCAGAGAGGTACACTCAGAGGGGCCTATGCTGTGTTGAGGCACAGTTCAGAGAGCGTTGCAGGTTTCCTGTGTTTTTCAAAGGGCCACGTGAAGCTTCCTGTCTCACAGGCTACCGGCATGAGGCGTCCTGAGCCTTTGAGTCTCGTGTTTGCCACAGAAACACAATACATATGTCTTTGTGGTGGTGGTGGGGAGGGGTGTTTGTGGTAGGGTGTGTCGCTGAGTATGCGTAAAGTATGTTCAAAATGTATGAAGGATTTCCTTGGTTCTAAGAGTTTGCTGAGTGGTGTAGTTAGATACTCTCTTATGTGTCACCATCTGAACACACTTCTCAACCTCTCGTCTGCCTCACTCAGTTGTGCCTGTGTATCAGAGGTGTCAATCCTGGATTTAGAAAGTAAAAGCCCTGCCACATCCAACCATTCATCCAACCATTTTCTGAACCATCTGATCCTAATGTGCTCACAAATTATCAAACAGGCAGATTGGCGAATTAGTTACATTATGTTGCATTTTAGCTGATGCTCTTATCCAGGGCAAAATACAGTGGATTATGTGCAAGACAGTTAGTCTGGAGCAACGTGGGGTTAAATGCTTTGCTCAGGGGCACTTTATCCATGGATAAGGGTGCAGGATGGAGGAGGATTTTCCCCACTGGTACGAAAATCGAACCTGCGATCCTCCAATCACAAACCTTTAGGCTACAGCTGCCCATAGTAAAATCATAGTGCAATCATAGTAAAATCATCTGGGTTAAAAACGTAAGGAATACATGCCAGGGTTTTTACTTTCTGAAGCTGGAATTGACACCTCCTGCTGTGCATTTAGAGACATTGGTCTCACACTGAGAAGGTGACAACTATGCCAGGGGTGCAACTGAGTGGGTCCATTTCACAAAATAATAATAACAATAATAATTCTAGAAGACTGGCCTAAGTTTTTCTACTGCCCAGTGTTTTCATGTTATGGCGTAGCTACTTCCATGAATTGTAGGGAAAGCTAATTGTTTAGGCAAAGAATGGCCAGCACACTGAAAAATGGCAGCACATTCAAATGTAGTTCTATGTAAGGCAGTCCAAACATGGACGCCTATGATATGATCAAAATAGTGTAGTAGTTTGTGGGATTTTTAAAAGGCTCATTATGATAGGGACAGATCAGCGTTATGGCCTGCTAGACCTTTCTGCTAACAATCAGTATAACAGAAAGTCTGTCTGATGCAGAGTTTTTCCTTCATGTTTTTTTTATTAATACACTGAAGCTACCAAACTGAAAAGAGTAGCGTCTCATCTGTATATTTCATTGTGTCCGCTCTCATACAGCATTGAAATCAGTCCCTCCCTTGTACACCATTTTAGAGGCTAAGACCATCTATCACGTGGCACTGACATTATTGGGGCTTTCTTTCAAGGGAATTAAACTACTCTGAATCGTGAGCATGAATGTTCACCTTTCCTTCAAAGCCCTAGTGGAATTTACTTTCATTTTCCGGTCTTGTGCACTCATTTTAAATGCACAGTTGGTGCTTCATTTTCTCTCTATCAGTGTGTGTTTTCGCTAAGGTGCACATAGCCACTCCATCTGTCACGAGCGTATGAGTGATGGATGGCCACAAAGTCCGCACAGATGGACACATAGCCCATCAGAAAAAAAGTTCAGAAAAGGCTTTGTGTATGAGTGCTGCTTAGCACTGGGCGTGAAAACAACTGTTGCGCTACCTCCCTCATGACACACTGTGTACATACCATATGATAGGGCTGCACAATATATCGAAAATACCATGATATCACAATATACAATACTATACATATTGCAAAGCATTGCTTAACTGCAATAAATGGGACATTTCTGTAAGTTACTGTAATCTTCACGCTCCACACATGAAGATATTTGGGAAATCAAATGCAGTCCTACTGCCCTTGATATCCACTCCCATAGGCTGCGCACTGGCTACGTCCTAGATGTGAAGATTAAGCTGAAAGATGTTAAAACTATATTTCAATATTTCAATATTTAAACTATATTTAAAAATTTAAATGTTTATTTATTGCAAAACATATCGTCATCGCAACATTCAGCAATGTTACCGCATATCACACATTTTTCCAATATCGTGCAGCCCTACCATATGATCAAAGCGCCTGCACACTGCTTTATCGTTTCCACCCAAATGGGTCCTCTTCAGGCAAAACTTTCCCCATTGTGCACACTACTGCCACTGTTTTATGTATCATATGATGCCAGAGGGATAAGGCCCAAGTACGTGACACAAACTGACATTCTTGTGCATGTTTTGCTGAATGCATAACTCAAGGCACTTGACTGATGAGAGTATATGGGAGGAATGCAGGTCAGAGAAGCCCTCTGTGACTGCCCTCATGCTACACGTTAGTGCTGTAGGGGAAATAAATGAGCTAACTTTTGCTAACTTACCTTTTACTTTACCATGGAAGACGCTGGCTTTATAAATTTCCCTTTAAGGTTATATTGTTTCATCTGGTAAATGAAACATGTTTTCATAATGACTTTTTCTTGTATTGCTGCTACTTAGTCAAAATGTGTATTGGTATTTTTGTGCACTCCATGACCAGCTAAAAAGGTGCCTCTTTATTAGTGTAGTTGATTACTGGAATTGTTAATAAGTCCGCAATCATGCCTGTTTTGTTATTGTTGTCTCTATATATGTCATGAATTTCTGTGAAATAAATGTGGTATTTTCCAAAAAACAGCATCAGAGAATGCCAATATGAGGCTTATAAAGAGGAACACAAAGTGACAGACAGTTGTGCACAAAGACTGCGTTCTTACTTTCTAAGCAGCAAGTACAGTCACTTCTGTCAATTTCATTTTCCATTGTAATTCATACTGTTGCTTTCTGATGCATAACAGTCTGTCCCTCTTGTTTTTGTAGGTATGCAAGTTCTGCCATTGACAGACAAGCAGGAACATCAATGAGGAAGGTAAGTGCATCAACGCAACGTAATAAAATACATTTATGTTCCCTTGCCTGGTTTAGTTTTTGTCTGCCATCGAATCTAATGGGCACCTCACAGAGAGACAAACTGATGGAACATGAAAAGCAGTGTTGAGAAGTTTAAGTTTTACTTTCTATTTCTCTCTCTCTCTCTCTGTCTCTCTCTCTCTCTGTCCATCTGTCACCATCTGTCTTCTTCTCTCGATCTTCCTCATGCGTTTCTTTCCCCTACCCACTCTTTCTCTGTCTTTCTATTTCAGTCAGTGCACTATGCCTCTTTAAGGACCAAGACCAAAAAGAAGAGCAAAGGTAAGGAAATTTGCTGATGGCAAAAAATTGTACACCCTCGGTAAATGAACTTGAGGTATGTTTGTACGCAAAGTAAATAAGTGTACTTCCCATGATACGTTTTTGTCCTGATCAGTTGTAATTAAGCTCAACAGCCAATCAATGTACACCTCTCACTTTTTTACTCCTGGAGCAGTGTGTTCATTGGCTGGTGTGGTTTATTGCCTGTTGCGGCCAATGCCATTTTCCCATCCACAATACTGTGTAGTGCACACAGACAGTCAAAATGTGTTGTTTTGATAGTACAGACAGCTAGTAGATCTAGAAGAGCAATCACTAACATGGATTACACCTGCAGCCTATACTGAATTGCAATTGTAGCCTGTAGCCTACTGGATTGCAACGATAGCCTATATGGGATTACAAGCATAGGCTATGCTGGATTGCAACCATAGTCAGTCCTTGTCCATCCTAATTGCGAAAATGACCTCATTGGGGCCTCATCGTAGGTCAGACATCAGAGTGATGGAAAGGTTCTCAGTTTGTGTAGATTTCAATACATTTGTATGCATTGGTGTGTTATAGTAAGGAATATATTGTATGCACAGCTCTGTGTTCTAAGCACCTTATGGGTCTGTGGTCAGGGTCGCTGAGCAATGCGAGTCGCAGGAGGATCGCGTGTAAGGACCTGGGCCACGGCGACTGTGAGGGCTGGCTCTGGAAGAAGAAGGACGACACGGGCTACTTCACCCAGAAATGGAAGAAGTACTGGTTCGTCCTGAAGGACTCGGACCTCTACTGGTACACCAACCAGAACGTAAGGCCCGCTTGTGTTCCTCCGTCTTTAATCACTTTTTGTGATATCAAAGTCTATTTGACAACTTTGATCGAAGCAAGAGCATCATCCTAAAAGCATTATCCATTGCTGAATACACATATCGACTTGGGGAAACAACTTACTGCAGTGCGCGATAGATTAAGTCATTAGTCATTGACGGGCATGATCTGATGTATTATCTTTCTTCTCTCTCACGCTCTTGTTGTTTTGTCTGACTGTTGCTCTCAGGACGAGAAGGCCGAGGGCTTCATCAGTTTGCCTGAGTTCAGGATAGACAGAGCCATCGAGTGCAGGAGGAAACAGTAAGTGTCTGGACGTACAGCAGGGCGCAGCTGTGGTCTAGGGGTTGCGGAGTTGGTCTTGGGATTGTGGAGTTGCAGGTTCGAGTTCCTCCCTACCCATGGCTGAAATGCCCTTGAGCAAGGCATCTGACCCAACACTGCTCCAGGGACTGTAACTGAAACCCTGTAAATAACTGTAAGTCGCTCTGGATAAGAGCGTCAGCTAAGTGTAATGTAATGTAACTGTACTGCCCAATTATAAGCCATATCACATCTGAATAAGCCCACGGCCATGTTAGAAAAAAATAGAAATGAGAACCCAAAGCAGTATTGCAAAGCCTATCTGATTGCCATACTCCAATCAATTTCCTTTTTTCCCTGAATAAATTTTTTGTACTTTTTTGTTTTTTTTGCTCTATGGAATGCATGCATATTTTAGTGTTTTCTGGCTCCAAGGCCGTTGATGTATTGATGTACGTATATGTGTGTGTGTGTGTGTGTGTGTGTGTGTGTGATGCTGAGGAAAGTGCATTAGTATGGCGGGTGTGTGTTAGACCTTCAGGCCAAAAAGGAAAGTGGGTCACTGCAGCTGTGGCCCATCTCATGCTACATCTGCTCCTGCTGCTACTGCTGCTGCTACTGCGGCCGAGAGTGTTGCAGTGGAAAGTTTGCATGATGTTTGACCAGAAACTCTCTCCTAACTCTGTTTTCTCACAGTGCTTTCAAGGCCTGCCATCCCAAAATCAAGAGCTTCTTTTTTGCCACAGACCATTTAGAGGAGATGAATAGGTAAGGGCTCTCTTCTCTTCTCTTCACTCTATCTTTTCTTCCTCTCCTTCTGTTCATCTTCTTCTTCTTGCCTCATGCCTTCTCTCTTCCCCCTGCTTTTCTTTCCCCTTTTATCCTCTCCACTCCTTTTCTCTCTTTTCTGTTGTGCTCATTTCCCCTCCTCTCTTCCCCTTTCCTCTCTTCTCTTCTCCCTTCCTCTTTTCTCCTCTCCTTTTTTTCTCTTCTCTCATCCACACCTACCCTCTCTTCTCTTCTCTTCTCTTCTCCTCTCCTCCTCTGCCATCTCCTCTCTTCCCTTCTTCTCTCCTCTCTCAGTTTGTCCCATACCTGTAGTGCTGGTCTGGATGGAGAGCTGACGTTCCTCTGTGTTTTTCTCCTCTCACAGATGGATGAACCGTTTGGGTCTGGCTGCCATTGGATACACCCCAGACGATCCTGTTCCCCGCCCAGACGAAGGTGAGAATGCGCCGCCTCTGTACCAGAGGGCATTAGTCATGTAGGCCACTGTGTGCAGACTGTTTATAGGCAGTACAGTCTTACGATACTTCCAAAATGACCAGTCAGGCCAATCTGTTCGTGTATGTGTAGCCTGGTTTGTTGTTGATATGTGGTCTTGTCTGTTGTTTATTTTGCAGTCTTGTCTGGTTTTTTTATGTGTAGTCGTGTCTGCTTTCTGACACATCAGAATATTTAATATAGTCTGTAGACTGCTCACTTAGAAGGTTTAGTCTATAGCCTATTGATTCTTACTGTAATGTGTTCTACTTTGGATGAGTGCCCTAACCAGTTGCCAGGTGACTATTGATTTTATACAACATATACTGTGGTCTTTAACAAAGGTATGCCGTCTGCTGTCCACTCACTGTCCATACATTGTCAGTGTTGCTGTTTGCTGTATAACAGTGGTTCTCAAAGTTTTTTTTTAATTATTTTCCACTTCACAGAGTGGGAAATTTTGAAACCCCACCTGTCCCCCGTTACCCTGCCAAAACTATAATGCCATATTTTCTCTCCATTGAATTCATGTTACAGTTACCTCCCACCTACCTGGATCTGATGTCCATAAAAAAGACAACTTCCTTCCTGTGTTTTGCCCCCCTGTATAGTCTGTATAGTTCTGTGCACATTTAGAAGGTGGATATCATTCAATATGTTTCTTTGACAGACTACTGGAGTGAAAGTGACCAGGAAGAGATGGATGGGTCCATGACCCTTAAACATGACAGCTACCACCGAGGTCACAGCGTAAGTAATGTCACGTCACGCTCTCAGTGTCACACGCAAAAAAAATAAATAAATGGGAAAACGGATGAAAGTGAAAAGACACAAATTCAGTAGTACGTCAGTTGTGAGGTGCTGAATGCATGTGGTGGAAGACCATTAAAATACATGCACACGTATACCATAAAATATTTCTATACGGACACAGACACACAGGTACGGCTGCTACTGTAAGTCTGTAAGTCCAAGCGGCAACGTTCCAGGCTAAACAATGAAGCCCAAACTGAATATCCTAAAATTGCAGTACCTCAAACTTCCTATGGGGGCTGGCTGCAGAAGTGAGCAACGTTCCATAGACTCTCATAATAAAAAGTCCACTTTCAGAGCAAAAATAAACATATTTACAGCCTGGTTCAAAAAATGGTTTTGGTGTATTTTGGCAGTTTTCCGCTCCATGATGACTGAGGGGGGTGATTTGTTTTAGAATCCATTAGTTTAATCCTCAGATAATTTACACTGACATTAATAGAATGGATTGGCAAAGATGGCCACACCCAGAACCTTCAATTTGAACCCCATCTGGTCTGTGAGAAAGTCTATGCATTTTATGGTGTTTTTTCATCCCTCATCCCACAGCTTCATTCACTGTGTTGTTTTTGTCCCTGCTCGCCAGACCACCTCCACCAGCCCCTTCCCCGAGCGCCACTTCTCCAGTGGCTCCACCTTCTCGCACTCCTCGGCCGAAGAGTCCCACTCCTCGGGGTGCCGGCCCACGCACCGCGAGCGCCGCTCCTGGCAGGACCTGATCGAGACGCCCCTGACCAGCGCCGGCCTGCACTACCTGCAGACGGGCGAGGCGGAGGGCGACTGGGGCGGTCCGGGACCCCTGGCGCCTTCCCTCTCCCCGCCCGAGCGCCACCGCCACCAGGCCACTCTGCCGGCGCCCAGGCACCGCGCTCCGCCGGACCGCGACGGGCCCTTCCCCCTGACAGACAACGAGGACCGGGGGGGCTCGCGCGGCGGTGGCGGCGGCCGGGCTCACGGCCACAAGCAGCGAAGCCACAGCCTGCCGCGGAACCGTGACGCCCAGGCCGCCCTGCCCCGCCACACCCACGGCACGCTGCGGCCCCGCGCCCACCCGCACCGTGAGGAGGAGGAGGAGGACGAGGATGAGGACGAGCCGGAGGAGAGCGCCGGCGGCGGTGGAGGAAGCGGCGGCAGGGGGTCGAGGCGCAGGCGCGGCGGCAGGAGGCGGGACGGTGCGGGGGAGCGGGTGTGTGAGGCGGCGGAGCGCGAGGCCGAGGCGGAGAGGGAGCGCGGGCCGGGGGGCGAGCCGGCTCCGGACGGCCTGCGGGAGCTCTACCGCACCCTGGAGCAGGCCAGCCTGTCGGCCTTCGGCCAGCAGAGGCCATCCACCAAGCAGGAGTTCCGCCGCTCCTTCGTCAAGCGCTGCAACGACCCTGCCACCAACGACCGGCTGCACCGCATACGAGCCCTGCGCAGCACGCTGAAGGTAAGAGAGGCGGAGTGGGAGGGAGGCAGGGAGTACGAGGCAGACAGGGAGAGCTACATCTAGTCTGGGACAGGAGGGGGGCAGGGAGTATGATGCAGACAGGGAGAGCTACATCTAGTCTGGGAGAGGAGGGGGGCAGGGAGTACGAGGCAGACAGGGAGAGCTACATCTAGTCTGGGAGAGGAGGGGGGCAGGGAGTACGAGGCAGACAGGAGGCGCTTTCACACTGCACGACACGGGGTGGCGACAAGGTACAACACGCTAATTTACCCCGGAACGGCAGTGTGCATGCACGGCGTGTTTTTGAACCCTCTTCTGAAAAGGTGGGTTGAGAAGGCGTAGCCCAGTGGCACTGTAACATTACGCCATGCATATTGCTGGGCGTGTACAATGACGTGAATGACCAGTGCATCGTAGTAAATACACCTGTCTGCAAAGTTTTCATTCAGTTTTTTAAAACAACCATGGCGAGACACACAGAGTTGTTGCTGGCTCTTTGCACAACCGTTCAAGGGCAAATGACATGGTACTGTACTGCACCTAGAAGCTTACATGGGATTGCAAATATTTGCAAAGAATACATTTGATGCCGATAACTGTAGCTATTTGTATCTCAAAATATGCTGTTTATTTAACATAAAATGTTCGGCATAGCATTTACCCTACCATTTCCATTGTCATGTCATTAATTTGTGTTTCTAAAAAAATGTTTCCCGCGTCCACGGAGTTTAAAATGACTCTATGACTACCGGGGTAACAGGAAGTGAACTCGCATTTTTTTTATTCAAAATCATGCACTTCCAAACAACACCGAAATGGGGGATATTATTCCTTGCACATTTAGGCTACATGATAAAGCTGTTGACCAACAAATATGTACAGCATCTAAATTAAAAACAAATTACGAACTCACGTTGGGTGAGTTATATATGATTTAGGCCAAATAAACAACATGTATCAAAAGACAGTTAGCAGTTTGCCTCTGAACTCCTTGTTGGTGGTTTTGCTCAGCTGTTTCCCCTATTTTAAAAGTCCCGACGGTGGGTGGTGGCAGTTGTGAAACGTCACCATACCACACCCTCTCGCCTCGGCTCGTGTTCACGCTCGCCCCATGTCGCAAAAAAGTGTAGGGTCCGAGGTGGGTCGAATTGGCGTGTTGTTTGGACACGCCACCCCATGTCGGCACTGTGAACGCAACAGACGACCCACTAATTTCGGCTGAAATTACCGGTAAACTGGGCAGTGTGAAAGCGCCTAGGGAGAGCTACATCTAGTCTGGGAGAGGAGGGGCGCAGTGGGGACATGATGGGGTGGGGGTGGGTGGTGGAGTGCAGGAAAGAGAAAAAGAAAAGGGCAGAGGAACAGGAAAAGAAAAGGAAAAATGAAAAAGCGGTGAAAGAGAGAGATAGAAATGGAACGATGGAAGAAAGTGGGATGGGAGGGCAGAGGAAAAGAAAAGGGCAGAGAAAGAGGAAAAGAAAAGGAAAAAATGAAAAATCACAGAAAAAGAGAAATAAAAATGGAACGATAGAAGAAGAAAGTGGGGAGGAAGGGCAGAGGAAAGGAAAAGGAAAAAAAAACAGAAAAGAGCAGAAAAAGAGAGCAATGAAAGAAAGAGAAAAATGGAGGAATGGAAGAAAGATGAAAGATGATCTTCCCCTCCTCCCCCTCCTCTCCTCTCCTCTCCCCCACCCCAAACCTTCCCCACCTTGGTCTCTTGTGAGAGAGACGCACTGTGACATTGGAGTGACAGACAGCCTGCTCTTCCCTCCCGCAGGCCAAAGAGGGCGATCTGGCCATCATCGGTCTGATTCTGGACGACCCCTGCCTGACCTCGCGGAAGTTCCGGGAGTGGAAGCAACGCAACCACGAGCTGTTCGTGGACATCTGCGAGTTCAGCACGGGCCCCCTGGAGCTCGCCTCCGACGCCGCCGACCTTTCACCGCTGTCGCCCACCCTGATGATGCACACGCACTCCTTCATCGAGACGCACGTCTGATGCGCGCACGACACACACACACATACACACACACACACACTCCTGTTCTCTGCCAAAACCCCCAGACGTGTTACACACACACACACACACACACACACACACACACACACACACACACACACACAAATGTGTCATTGCACATAAAAAAAAAATTGCAAACTTTTACATTATGCTCATGTCCATCCACTGTTACTAATGAACCCCTATGCCCTACACAGTAGACATATACTGTATGTTCGATGTACACATGCCCATAGACTGAACAAAAAAAATTGGAAGAAGCACTGTGGAGTCAAGAGACCATTCTTCTGTACCCTACCCCTCCTACCATGACCCCTGACCCCTGACCTAACCCTGAACCCTGATGGACAGCTGAGTACAGTAAGGAGCCGACACACTGTAACCAACACACACTCAGTGTAACTGGGAACCAACACACACACGCACACACACACACACCGCATACACACACATACACACACACAAACTGCAACCTTGGCAATGGATGAATACTGTGAGCACACTGCAAAAGGCTCACAGGCACCACAGACAATGAAGGCAGATGAGGAGTGACAGAGGGCTAGGAGCCCGCGTGAGCTACTAATAACAAACTCACTGGAGATGTCGAGGTGTCCCACTGCATGCCTGAGGAAAAAAAAGAGTCATTCTTTCCTATTTAGTGCTGAAGAAAAATATGTGAAGAGAAACTACAAGGAACTGAACACAAACAACGATAGTTGTTCAGGGGCTGTATAATTTTTCTCTCTCTCCTTCTTTTTAATCAGCTCTTTGGGTTTGTTTTTTTTATCATTATTTTCCTTTATTCCCCTTTTATGCTGCAGGAAGAGCGATCGATGTAGCTGTGGGCAAATGGGCTTCATTCTGTTACCAAGCAACACTCACACCGCCCTACTGTGTATCTGTATGCAGCTCTCAAACTTACTGAATGTGTGTGTGTGTGTGTGAGTGTGTGTGTGTGAGTGTGTGTGTGGAGAGAGAAAGTGAGGAAGAGAGATTTGAAATTTGGTGCATTTGTTAGTGTATGTATGGAGTGTGTGAGAAGAGGAGTTTTTTTCTGTATGTGTACGTGTGTGTGTGCATGTGCGTGCGCGTGTGTGCGCCTGTGTTTGTGTGCGTCTTGATGGGAGATAAGACGAGAGTCATACTTCTGACAGAAGTTTCTTTCCCTGTATATCATTCAAAGGACTGGAACATCCAGTGTTTGTATGTATTGTTCTATAAGTTCAATCCTATTTAAAATGCAACGTTTGCATTGGCTGCGGAGTATCCCATAGGAATGCAATGTAATGATTGTTTTTATTGGTTAGTCTCTTTGCAGCCTTTACAGTGTCATTATTTTGTTAACATTTGTTTCCTTTGGGCATATTTATATTGTTGCTGAAACATCTGCATGATTTTAAGATAATTATGCCTTTACTGGCTAAGAAATGTATATACAATAATAGTCTCTTGTTTGCCTAGCTGCATCCTCTGTTCAAAACTGTGAACTCTTCTCGTGAATGCAATCTTTGGATTCTGTACCTGCAGAGTCTTTCTACTTCTTTATTTTGATTTTCTTTTCTTGTTTTTTTAAGAAAAGAGTGTAAAACAGAAAAAAGCTTTGCGTCTCTGAAATGACTGTTTCTGCTTCTTCCCAGCTCCGGCTGGGATTACCTCTTAAACTTTGGGTTGAATTCAGGTCCTGAGTTTTCTCTGAGAATTTCTGTCTTATATGTATGTATCTTCTTGGTTTCCTTGTGAACTTTTCCATGGCCCCCTGAAGTCAAATATATATGATATATGGCATTGTCCTCATCTTAGTATGGCATTGAGCTAGAAGTCCATAATGTCTAAATTTGGTCACGTTTTCGACACATGCAGCACAGTATATAATGAAGATGTATTTTTTTGTTTTGACTGTGTATAGAATTATTGTGGAATGTAATCTTTTTGGACTGAATGTAATCTTTTTGACGTGGTTAAACATGTACTTTTTTGGAACATACACATATTAGGATGAGAGAGGGAAGCTGATAGAAGCAGCGCTTTGATGCTGCTTTGTATGGAAGGAGAAACAGAGAGAGACAGCGACAGATGGAGAGACAGAAAGAGAAAGAGAGGAAGAACAGAAATAGAGGAAAGATGGCAAAAAAGGACAACCTATGTCCATCTTAGCACCCCCCGTCTCTTAACAGTGATGAGATACATAGTAGAAGTCAGCCATGTGTCTGAGCTGTGTGTCTGTGTGTAGGTATGTGTACCCACACATGTATTTATGCATGTGTGTGTGTGTGTGTGTGTGTGTGTATGACTATGTATGTGTGTGTAAATGAGAGATAGAGAAAGAGAGAGAGAGAGTGTGTGTGTGTGTGTGGTCGGGTTGTGTGTGCTTGTGTGTGTGGGCTGTATGAAATCTGGCCAACGGGTCCCACTGTGTTATTTTGGGCATTTTGCCCCCAGGTCACTGCTCTGCTGTATCAGATGTAAGTTGCACTGCGACATTTAAAAAAGGAACATATTGCTCTTTTTTTGAAAATATACTATGAGCGTTTACTCTGTACAATGACTGAACGACAAAAAAAGGTGTTATACGAAAGAGAGATACATTTATTCTTCCTATGATTCAAAGCTAGCCCTTTTTTCTGGAAAACATATATAAAGATTGTAAAATTTAAGTTGTAAAATTAATAAACTGAATTATCTGCACTGTTAAATTGTCTGAAGGTTATTGTATGTGACCATGATAACATCTTTATTTATTTACAGATACTAAGAAAACATGATTTATATGCTGATATATGAAATACCAATACACTAATAACACGCATTCATTTATAGGATAGCGTTACCTCTGTTCACCTATTGCTGTGTTCTCTGCCTCACTTTTACATCCACACTTCTCCCACTTGTAAGGTTTTTTTCTGCAACTGCTAAAATGTCCTCTGGGCTAAGGTGTGAAAGAGTAGCGATGCTAACCCCTGACTGCTCTTATTTTCACTCAGCTCTTACTGTGCTCAGGATCACTTTGTCAAAATCAACTGTATATCTACTGTGGATAGGTTTCTGAGTCTTATCATCTCTGACCTGGTGTCCATACCTGAAGGTAGCTACGAGACTCACATACCAATGATGTGTGGATGTCACAGGTAAAGAGTGCAGGAGATTCTTTGACCTTGAGGTGTTTCGGGATGTTTCGGCCTCAATGTTGAACATTCTGGACAAAAAAACTAAAATTGCCGTTTAACTTTCCACACCCTTAAATGAGATTGGCCAACAGATCGTTTTCTAATTTCCTCCTATGGAGAACTTCCCTATTTTAGACTTATTTATTGGCCTGAAATATTAAGTTATTCATAAATATTCATAAATAAGTTTTGTCTAGCAATACACTCCAATATGCACTAAGACTATGTATAATGTAAGTTTTTGTATCGCAATGGCAAATCGATAGCTGAAATTTAATTGGTCACTAGGCTACTGTGTGTTGTGTTATTGTGAACAGGCAAAGAGAAAAGCACAGCACTGATTACCCTGCCTCAAATCCAATCTTCCAGCCCCCTCTGAGGTCTGGACAGTCTGAGGGTCCTTTCTGGGCACTTCACCAAATGTCATACTCTTGGACACCACAGGAAGGATCCATTGAGGCTGATTCAGAACAAAAACATTACAGACCACTACTACAACTATTAGTAGCCTACTGTACTACTATTTATACCACTACCACCACCAATGCTACTACCACCACCTGCACCACTACTACTGCTGCTTCTGCTGTTCTCTCCTATGGGCTCACTCCATTGCAGGTGGTCCTTGGCAGCATGTTGTGCTTCTCCCCACAACATATTCATCTTTTGAAGCTCCTGTACCAGAGTTCTGCGCCAGGCGGTTTTGGGGTGCCCAGGTTTTCTTCTTGCCAGATCTTGGTGTCCGGTCTTGATTCATTGTTCACACGAGTCCAAGCCATCTTAAACATCTTAATGTAATGTCTTTCATAATGCTCGGACTACCGGTTTTCTTGTACAGTTATCGAGATACTGGGGAGACTATGGTCATAATTTGACTAGTGTACCAGGTAAAAAAACAACTGAAATTGAATTGGGAATTGAAGCTGGTTGCAGCTCTTGCCAATGTATCAGGTAAGGATTATTCTGACATTTATCAGCTTTGTGTTGGCCCTGGAGGTACAGCGATAGGCTACATGAAAACCATAGGCTGCTTTTTATAGAGCTAAATATAGCATGCTACAAAACTAATAATAATACTGGCCATGGCCAGCACGTCTGCCCTTTACAGCAACAGCAAGTGTAAATGTTCTCTGAGCCTTTTCTTAGTGCCATAACACTGAACAGTCAGAGACCTTAGGTGAAACTTGATACAGGCCCTACCCTACAAATCACTGAATTGCTTAAGCAAGACTTACCCCAATTGTTAGTGTTAGAAATCAACAACTGTTGTGAATTTGCCACTTGTCAGTTTGTCTATTGTCAGTGAAAATACAACAAAAGAAAACAAATACTTGGTATCCTTACAGAATATTTTTCAAACAGAAAAAAAAAAACAATCTTTCATGAATGTTTAACATCAAGTCATACTAAATCTGAAAACACAACAAAGAACAATAGAGAAAAATAAGAAGAATTTTGCATTTTTTCTTTCAGTGGTGTACTGGTCACTAAACAAATAGCCTACTATGTATGTGTTTGTGAAGCACGTTGAATTGCCGTTGTGTATGAAATACGTTATACAAATAAACATGCCTTGCCTTCTGTAAAATTATGAGTCTACAATATTTTTCTGTGGGCTGCTACGAAGCAGCGTGGACATAGGGTCGTATACTGATATCACCGACTGTTAGTTGTAGCATTTTATTTAGTGGTGGGGAGAAGGATGCGCTTCCATGGAAACAAGTGAAATATGTGTGGAAGGCTCGCGATTCATTCCAGGGGTTTTACGTCCCTCTTTGGTTTCCATAGGAGAAAGAGAGGGGGAGGGACCAGCATGGCTTCCAAGGTGAGTGGTGTATGTTATCGAAAAACTTGAAGAAATGTTTGAATGACTCGTTTAAGAAATGTATTTTATAATGTCGGCTTACATTATTCACATTCGTAGGTTAACACGGAATATAATGGCGTGTGTGACGTTGCAAAGCGACCATCGCATGTCACGTTGTCTTTGCGTGGTCGCTTCTCTTAGAACATGTTGTACTAAAGCTTTTTAATGAATGATACCGATAAGCTGTGTTATAATTCCATTATAAATGCAGACTTCTGTCAGTGAAGTTCGCTTAGTGATTCAAAGGTCGCTGTTAAAGGTTTCCAGACAAGTGCAATTAGATTAGGATAATTTTGTCTCAATCTTGAGACAGAGGTGTGCCACTTCTGCGAGTGTGAAGTCTTCCAAGTTGGCATAGACCTAGAAGGTCACGACATCTGTGCATTTCAATAGTGGTCGTTTCATCTCTCTTCTTAAAGGTGTACTTCCACGAGAAACCGTTTAGTACTTGCTCTTTTGAAATATGATAGGTCACCCCGAGTTGCATATGCACGCTGCATATAAAAATGTTTTTCTATCCCCGTTTTCTATATCAGTCAAAAGAAGACAATAGGCGGAAAAACGACCCAAATGCGAAAAGGGCCTTCGGCGTGACGTAGACGTGGAAATACATATAAGAGAAACTGACCGAATGGGCTTTAAATAATGTTAGCCTGTTTGACTGACTCGCATAAGATTAGCAGGCTAGTTGAATGACTGAACTGCATTTCGCCGGGCACTTGCACTGTTTTGTCATGCAAATATTACCATTCTGAAACGTTCATTGACAAACGGTCAGGAAGCGACTGTGCTTGTGCCATCTCTCCTTCCTCTTCGGATTCAGGATCAAACACATAAGGCTGTATCTCCGTAGACATTCTGTGTGCAGTTTTAGCGCTGTCAAGTTGACTTTTCCCCTTTACCTTACTCTGCTATCAAGTTGACTGTGGGGCAAAGGAAGCTGCAGGGAGCGTGCCTCTGGTGAAATCGTGTCGTTCTCCCGGCCTCACCCCCTCTACCATACTTAAACAGCCTGAAACAGAAGCACTAGAACATTTTTTTCATTAAAACCAGCGCACAGGGCAATTATTAATACTAGAGAACACCGCAAAATTAATCAAAACACGATGGAAGTACACCTTTAAGTCCTTATGTTCAGACAACATACGACATGAAATATTTTTACAAAAGTAAATTTAACAACGAATCTAAGTGTACTACTTTGCACAAACGTGTGTCACCCTATCACTGCATGACGTGTCATGTGCTGACATTTTTGGAAATGTTTTTGTTTTTGTCCATAGGCCATGAAGGTGGCGGCCGTTACCGCACCGGTTGCTCTTGGGCTGGCCTCGTTTCGTGTTTATGCCATGACAGAAGAGAAACAGGATCTCGTGTCTCCACGAGAGGTATATGGTGAAAGACGCACCCACAACATGTAGGCTACACACTCTAGTGTTACCAGCTTGCCATACATGCAGACCCTTGTGATAACAAACGTCAAACTCTGTCTCCACAGATGTCCATTTACTCGCCAGACCCTCCTGCAATGCACTATGTAGAGGAGCAGCCAGGACCACTACAGACGGGTATAGGTGTGGTTAGAGTGGGGTTACAGCCCTTTGGCAGGGCAGTGAAGGTACGCACACTAATGATTTTTCGGCTTTCCCAGATTTTTAAGTCCCATGACCAATTTGATAAGTACTGTCAGGTTTGCAATGCTTATTTCATACGCCTACAATGTAAACACTGACACGGTGCCTTTTCAGCATGTGAACTTTTGACAATTCTGCACACTGGAAAAAAATAGACGTGATTACATGTGGGTATAATGGCAGTTCAAAAATCTCAGGAATGTACATGAATGAGTGAATGAATTTGCGTTGTAACTGAAAATGTGTTTTTGTAGAATGCCTGTACTACAGTCAAAGTTGGGGCAGTACGTGTTTACCATGCAGGACAAGGTGAGAGTGGATTAGGTTTACAGTTTCACTGTACTGCACTGGACATGCTTTTGTGGAAACAGTTGTGAACACTGTTGAGAGTGAATGGGCTGTCATTTGTCTCACGTAAAGCACTTGATTCTTCATTTCAGATACATACAATTTCCTGAGAGATCCCCCACCAGGCTTCTTGCCAAGGGTTGGTGTGATCACAGTGTCTGGGTTGGCTGGACTCATACTGGCACGGAAGGGTATGGAGAAGCCTACTACTGTAGTTAATCACATTACTGTTGAGCCCTGAGGCCGGTTATTGCTATGGAGGTGCACCTAGCCTCCGAAACAGTCGTGCCGTCCACTGCTCTGAAATTGTTTGTTATAATTGTAAGCCACAGGAAAGCAGGAATGGTGGTTCACCGAGAACACCCTCCTCATATTACCTCCTTACTTATGTTTGCAAATGTTCATTGAGAGAATGTTTGGCTTCTGCCTTTTGTTTGTAGGGTCTCGTCTGAAGAGACTGGGTGTGCCTCTTGGTCTCACGACACTGGGAACTGCAGTGTGCTACCCCACACAAACAGTTGGGGTCTTGAAGGTACGACACCTAAAACTGCAGAGGGCAGTTGCATTTAATTCAGATTTCAGTGAAGGCACTTGTTTACTCAGCAGTGTCTATGCTTGTGTCCTCTTCTTCACGGCGCAGGTGACTGGAAAGAAGATGTATGCTGCTACCTCATCCGTGGCCTCAGTTTTTAAATCTAAACCTAAAGAAACCATCGCCCCTGCCGCCAGCCTGGAGGTATGTACTATTAAATAGAGGAAATAGGGTTTACCTACTGTAACAGGCAGCTCTGTACCAGCAGTCTACCTTTAAAGCTGCTCTCCCAAACCTCATGCTTAATCGGACTTATGACACAAACAATGCTTGTGCGAGAAAACTTTTACTTCAAGGAAAAAGTATTTACTCTTCTGTGTGTTCATATTATTGGCTCTCAGTAAACCCCTAGATGTACATGTATTCTGTATCGTGAATTACATGGCCACTTTTTTGAATGTTACATATGTAGTTAGCAGACTATTTATGATGTAAGGTGTGCAACTTTGGGTCATTGTGTTAAATAATTATAGGCAATATGATGTTTTTTTTATTTCCCACTTTGACATCTCTAGCCGGCAGCACTCGTATCAGCTCCGGTACCAGAACCAGAGGCCCCCGAATCCAAAGCTCTGCCTGAGCCTACATCCTCTGATCCAGCCCCAGCCGTTGATGCCCCTCCTGCTCCATCAGAAGAAGTCCCTCAGCCTCCCACAGAAGAGACTGAAGCAGCCCCTTCAGCTGCCCCTTCAGCAGCCCCAGAAGCAGAAGCTGTTACTGAAGCAACCCCAGCCCCTGCCACAGAGCCTATAGCTACCCAACAACCTGTTCCAGAGACCGCAGAACCTACTGTGGGTGAAGCTGTCTCTGCTCCAGAGGCACCAGCTCTGGAACTGCCTGCTGAGCCTGCCATTACCCCAGAGGCCGCACCTTTCCTCAAAGCCACAACAGAGGCCCTTCCAGCTCCATCGGACCCTGAACCTACCCCAGAGGCTGTCCCTGCCCCTGAACCTACCCCAGAGGCTGCCCCTGCCCCTGAACCTACCCCAGAGGCTGTCCCGGAACCTACCCCAGAGGCAGCTCCTGCCCCTGAACCAACAACAGATGCCCCACCTGCCCCAGAACCTACCCTAGAGGCTGCCCCTGAACCTACCCCAGAGGCAGCACCTGTCTCTGAGGCTGCACCTGCCCCTGAACCTACCCCAGAGGCAGCACTTGCCCCTGAACCTACCCCAGAGCCTACCCCAGAGGCCGCATCTTCCCCAGAGCCTACCCCTGAGGCCACACCTGCCCCCGAACCCACCCCAGAGGCCACACCTGCCCCAGAGCCTACCCCTGAGGCTGCACCTGCCCCAGAACCTACACCAGAGTCTACCCCAAAGGCCGCACCTGTTCCTGAGCCTGTTCCAGAGGCTGCTCCAGTTACACCTGCCCCTGAACCTACCCCAGAGACCACACCTGTCCTTGAACCTACCCCAGAAGCTGCACCTGACCCTATCCCTAAGGCCACTACTGCTCCACCCACCCCTGAGCCCACAACAGAGGCCACACCTGCCTCTGAGGCTGCACCTGCTCCTGAACCTACCCCAGAGGCCACACCTGCCCCTGAACCTGCTCCAGAGGCCTCTCCTGAACCTACCTCAGAAGCTCCACCTGCCCCTGAACCTACCCCAGAGGCGGCACCTGAACCTAGCCCAGAGGTTGCACCTGAACCTACCCCAGAGGGTGCTTCCACCCCTGAACCTGCAACAGAGGCAGCACCGGAACCTACAACAGAGGCTGCACCTGTTCTCGAGCCTACCATAGAGGCTACACCTGCACACACAACAGAGGCTGCACCTGTCCCTGAACCTATCGCCGAGGCTGCACCTGCCTCTGAAACAACTGTAGAAGCCGTTCCTGGCCCTGAACCTACTGCTGATGCTGTACCTGCCCCACCTGCCCCCAAACCTACTCCAGATGCTGTACCTGCCCCTGAACCTACTGCAGAGGCTGTTCCTGTGCAGGAAACTGTGCCAGACCCTCCAGCTCAACCTGCTGAGGCCTCTGAAGTTGTTGCTGCTGAGGCCCCAGTGGTAACTCCTGCAGAACCTGCCCCAGGTAGGTTGTTCATGAACAAGCATTTATTTAGACTTCCATGCCTTTTGTTTGCTTAGTATGCGTTTGAAAGGCTACTCTTCCACTGTTGCACATCCATGCAGATTGGAAACTTGCATACACAGATTAGCACTGTTTTCAGATGGAATATTTCAGTAGTGTAATTCTGTTTGTATCTAGTGGAGACCACACCTGCTGTTGCTGAAGACACACCCCCTGCAGTCGAGGAGTCCACACCCCCTGTACCAGAGTCAGCTTCTGCTGTTGAAGAGGCCACACCCCCTGTACCAGAGCCAGCTCCTGCTGTTGAAGAAGCCACACCCCCTGCCCCTGAGACAACTGTGGCTGATGTTGAAGCCACTGAAGCCATTCCCTCTGCCAGTGAGCCCAGCTTTATCATTGTGGAAACACCTGGTGCTGAGAGAGCCCCACCACCTGTAGAAGATGCCAACCCCTTGTCTGTGGAGGAGACCCCCATTGTGATTGAAGAGCCAGTTCCAGTGAAGGAGGAAACTGGTGAGATGAAACTTGAATGTAGTGTATGTGGAGTGCGTGTCTAGACCTATAGTTTATTATGACCACTGTAAGCGTTAGCACAGTCATATAGGTTTAGTCTTTTTTAGTTTACGTTTTGTATTGTTTTTTTTTTGAAGAAAAAATCATTATCACATCAAATTTGCTATGTACGATGATTACTCCAACCTCTGTAAGCACAACATGTTTTATAAAATTTCTTCCATAGGTGGGTCTATAATTTAAAAAAAAGCCTTTTGGCTTATAACTACAAAACGTGCATCTAGTTTGCTCTGGAATTCTCTGTGCCTGTAACATCCATTTTTTAGACTTTCTATCTGCAGATAGTAAATAAAACATTGCTTCTCTCTCTTTGTTTTGTTGTATTGTAGAGAAACCTCATTTTGTCCCCGACCCTTCGCTCCTGGACCATGGCCAGTCCCACCCTGAGGACGCTGACATGTACAGCACTCGCGGTTAGACCAAAATAAAGGAGGAAAGAAGGGTGGTGGAAGGGGGAAGGTGTGGGTGATTAACCTGCCGTCAATTCAAGTAATGTATTCCAAAGCCTTAGTCACGCACGAGTCTCGTGAGTGACCTACACAAAAGTGTGATGTTTGGGGTGTCATGATGTTCTTGTCGAGATGTTTCTCAGCAATTCCTTCTGGAGGCCACAGGCTGTTACCTCAGCTGCGTAATTCAGTTTACCAACGGTGTGTGTGTGTACAAATACGCCATTTATGCACACACACACTATACATAGTGAGAAAAAAGCAGTACAGGGAGAAGAACCCTGGTGTTATTACTTACATAGCACTTAGCCACACAGAGAAAAAATATTTTTTTAAGCAACAGGATGATGGCAGGTGACTACTTTATACTGTGAACATACCTGGTACATTATGTCAGATATTAGAGAAACATTTTTACAGGACGTTACATAGTTGTCTTTTATAAGTCAAACTTTTCTGTTTTTAACACAACCTCTCTGGAGTCTTTGTTTAGCCACACTTCTGTTTGTTGGCGTGGATAAATCCTGAAAATCTCAACAATCTATGCAACAACATCTAATTAAATCTTTGGGGGTCACAGTCATATTCAGATTCAGCTGTAGAATCTGTCTTCAGGTGTATTTGAATATTTAACACACACACACACACACACACACACACAGAAACACACAGATGGGAGTAAGCTTTGAGCTGTCTGTGTCTGCAAGGTTGCTTGTACGTGTTTGGGTCACTTATGTGTGCAAATGCTAGTCAATACCGAATGCACGTAAATGAGTGAAATATTCAGTGCGTCACACAAGTGTGTGATTGTTGGAATATTTAGTGTTATAACGGTGAATCAGTGAGCCTTGGTAGGTGTTTGGAGAGGGGGTATTATGATTTAATTTAAGCTTCATTTCTACTTATATAGGCATACCTTTCATTCATTATGTGGTAGTACTTGAACACACATTTTCAGTCTCTTTTTTTTATTATTTTTTTTTTACAGTATTTTTTTGTTGGTATCTGAATGTGTAGGCTATGCCTCTACAAAAGTTTTCTTACCTATGACGTAAAAATATGTGACATTTTCACCTCATTTGCAGTAACTTTATCACAAGGCTTGTATGTCTGTACCTGTTGTGCAACAGAAAAAAAGAAAGGGAAATAAAATGGAACATTTTGTGATTTCTCCATTTCAATGTATGTTCTTTATTGGTCAACATAATCATCTATACTGCTCTCAGATAAAACCACAAACAAACTGTGCATGTTACAAATCTTTTCGGTGAACGACACTTAGAGCAATGTGTCAGAAGTACAGTTGGTTTTGTTCTTCTTGAACATTGTCATTTCAGTTGTGGTGGCCAGTTGTTCAGTTGTGGAGTTCAGGATTTCTATATTAAAATTACAAGCTAACTTAGCTAAATGGGCTGGCATTGATAAACGTGAGCTTGCTTGCAAACCAATGTCTTGTAGTACGTTTCTTTCAAGCTAACCAATGAACAGTTAAATGCGTTTGAAGACATTATTCTAGTTAACTTACACAACCTGTATGTTGTGTCTGTAGCAAAAGAAAATTGCACTCACTGTGGTCTAACTACTGGTTGATCTTATAAACTTAGGTTGCTAATTTGGAATAGAGTACAGCTATAATCATGAACTGTGTAAAGCCTACAATTTAATTAGGTAATTATTTAATTAAATAGGTGAAGTCTACACAATCTTACCAATTATGTTATTCAGGTTTTATGTTGGTTAACCATCAGAGGGCACTACTCTGCAACGAGTTTGATTCACCAAGCTTTTCCTTCATTTTCCTTTATATTAAGTGTTCTGGGAATCCTTGACACCAAATTGGTGCAAAACACATTGCACACACATTGTAGTGTACTATAGTAAATTCTACAGTAAGTTACTACACGTTGATTTCTTCAAGTAACTGATGTTCCAAGGACAATACCCCGAAGTTGTTCCGGGTGCAACACCTCTTTTAACCAATTACTGCTATGTGATATTTAAATTTACTTGAATTTTCCCTCCAGAAATCAACATCTTTTCAGCTCCGTGTAGGTAAGTCATTGCACTGTTTCTTCTCAACAATTTCCTTCTGCAAAATATGTAAATTCTGAGCCTGCATATTCAAAATAATTTAAGAAGTCTGTTGTGTTAGTGACTCTATTAGCACCAATTTATTAGCCTATACGCTGTGGCCTACACATTAAAACTAAGGAGTTAGGCTGATAATTGGTGGCTTATCACACACATTTTCGTCTAATGTATATTGTATAAAGATCTCCTTGCTGATGGTCTCCTTGTGTTCAACCTGATTCAGCAGTATTGTGGTGACATGTTTACTGGACGTTGACCTAGGAGCCACATTTTCACATTGATCCTGGACTGACATTGCCCTATTAACCCAGGAACCACATTTTCTCATTCGCTCCTGGACTAACATTGCCATCTTGATCCTGGACTGACTTCATAATGTTGGTCCAGCAGCCAGATTTTATCACTGATCCTGGCCTAACATTACCATATAGTACACATGTAGTAGTGTACTAATAAATGCTATTATAAGTTACTACACATTGTAGTGTACTATTGTAAATACTATAGTAAGACACTACGCATCATAGTATGCTACAGGTAATACTATAGCAAGTAGTAAGTTACTACACATTGTAGTGTACTATAATAACTACTATAGTAAGACACTGTGCATCATAGTGTACTGTAGTTAATATTATACCTGCTATATGCAATATCTGTCAAGTCTAGTAGAATAGAACAAGAACATGTATTACATTGTGGTACAGTCAGTCTGCCCTTTAACATATTCCTAACCATATAAACTTCATGGAACACATGAAAAGATAGAGGGAAGATGTGGAGAAGAATTCATTAGGATCTAGGAAAAGACAAATGTGTTGCTGGAGAATCTGGTTGTGTTGATAGGAATTCATAACTATTGAAAGGTGTGAATTAATGATATACCATCCCAAAGCTGCCTGCTGGTCTCAGAAACACCAAGAGAAAATGGTGGGTTTAATTCAGCAAACCTGTGGGTTATCCTCACTACTTTTCACTACTTTTCCAACCAAAACTTGTACAGTTAAGATAGACAGTACATCAGACAAAATAATCTTCCATTTCAAATAGACTAGTTGAAATGAAGTTGAGTGTAGTTGAGTGTAATATAGTTTTCCTGGTGCATGGTCATGTAAATTGTAGATAAAAACACTGATTGCTTCCCCTCCCCATTAGGCTGTATAGTGCACAGACGTAAAAGAATCTTTCACGACACCATATCTCAAATAAAAAAAACTTCTATCACTGGCACATGTGCAATAGTTAGTGTTTAGAAGGTTTTTACATTATTTTGCAGGTAGTTAGCTTGCTAAGTTTAGACCAGTGGTTCTTAGTTGTGGGGAAGGCCAACAGCAAAGGGAACTTGGGGTCAAATTAGCCTGCAACTGGTCTGGTGAAGAGGTTATAACCTCATTTTACCTCTTATGCTTCTCATTATCATATTATCAGGGCTTACAGTTCAGCCTGTATGCTAAAAGGGATATACTTGGATAATAATGCATGACCATTTATTTTTCTCATCGTCAAACGGGGGGCCTACCATGTGTAAGAATAATCAGACAACTGTACACATAGCTCTGTGGTGGGAATTGCCACAGGGGTTACAATACAGTCACTACGCACAGTACAATATTATTGCAATTTATTACATTTCACGATAGGGTGATTATTGCTATTCAGTTCTGCGAAGCACAGCAAACTATTTCTGGCTTATATTGCTTTGTACACTCAAAGTCTCAGTGGCTACATTGGCATGGCGAAATAATGCTTGACTTTGACTTCCCTCTCCAATGTCTGTTGCTCAAGAGAGGAATGAGGCCTTGTGCCATACTGGGGACGTAAGAAGCAATATCATCACAGTGTCTGCCAAAATAAAATCATAATCATTGTTGGTACATTATCTACAGTATACTGCTGTATACAGTATACTAATTTCATGTGAAAACATACAGATGACAATAACAGAGCATCAACCTTGATGGTATCTGACTGCATACAGCGCAGCAATAAAATAATCGTAGATTTGCATCTGTAAATAAGCATGGCACTCACAAACATTTCAGAATATAAAAGTGCATAAAGAATGTTACATGATGTATTTTCAGAATAAGACAACTGTTTAAAAAAAGGGACATGATGGCTGAGCAGTGCACTATCAAAACAGTATTTAACATTTTTAAAATATAAACAATCATGCAATAGACAAACCTGAACTAGTTGCACCCCATGTAATTTAGATAAAACCATTGTTTTCAGTATTTAACATCATTTTCAGCTAAATTGCCCCATTAGGCGTCCACACGTTTCCAGATTTGTACAGGAATTAAAGAGCTCGCATTTCCTTAATATTTCTAAAACCATTAACGCACATATGTAAACATCCTAGCATAAAATGTGTAGTAGCTATGCAGCAGCAATTTTGGGTTCCATTGTAATACTGCGAATTACATTGTTACAGCCTATTGTGTTAATACACTGTATGTGCAGTCTACACAATTGTGTTGAGGGGGGCTCCCAATTAGATCCCATTCAAACCACCCTACCAAAAGGCTGCTCCGCCATCTCCCCAAATTGCCCTTATTATTACGGCAACCGCCCAGACATGGTCCAGTGACCAACACGCCAATGAGCTTAAAGTGGCATTTGACTTTTATATTGTTTCTCGTAACAGCAATGTCTACGTTGGCAATACAAAGGATGAACAGCATTTGCCAAGCCATTGTCCCAATCCACACTCAAATAACATCAATTTCATATTTTCTAACCAGAGGGCTGTCAGTGTGCGCTACAGCCTATGGCTACAGCCTACACTATTTGCAGTATGTCGCCATGATGAAAAGGATCCCATCCGCAACCCAAATCTCATTTCAACATCCATGCTTTTCACTCCATTTGTACTTATCCAGTGACAATCTCTGTCGAGTGGCAGATAAATGGTTTTTCTTTTTTTTGTCTACCATGTTGCACATGCATCGCATGATTTTTTGTCATCATTTTGTAAGAATATTATGTAAAAAATAGAGTAGGCCTACATTCCGTTTATTTACACTTAGGATTTCGCGCGTAAAAGACTACAGAGTTCAGAATCTAGTTCGTCTGGAGCACATCTTGGTGTCGTTTGATTGGTCAAATTTAAAATCAGTCAGAAATTGGCCGCACCTCCACCCCCCCATTCAACCACTGGTTTTAATGTAACAGTGTGTTTACTACAGGACCAGAGCTCTGCGAACGCCTGTCTATCTAAACTGTGAAGTCTAAATTAAACATATAACCTCTTAGTTTTACATAAAAGAAGAAAACAGTAAAGGAATCCGCCATGCCTAAAAGAAAGGTAGGTAACGACCTGATTACGACATGCGGATATACTTTTGTCCTTATAAATCCGTAGCGAAATTAGGAAGCCCTCGAGACAACGGTGATTTTTCTAAAAAATCTTTACTTGAGACTCGCCATCTCCGTTTGATAATTACACGATGCTTATTTTCGTGTTATTTGGAGTACAACAGCGATAATTTGTGCAATAGCGGAGTGTTATTTCACTGGTTTCCTGAGCAGCACTGTAGCTATAGTCTTGTGTCTGCGCTGAACTGGAATCTCCATGCCTGTGGCACCGCAGCCATGCTTTGCAGCTCCTACTCTCTCCATCTCGAACGCAGGTTGTAATGAATACAGATTTTTAGACGTAATATCGCACTACCAGTCGTCCAATCGGCATAGAAAAATCGAGAGAACACTCAATTATTTTAATCGTCGCTGTATAGCCCAAAAATAGACATATTAATAAAACATTTTCATACGCTTTCTTTGTTCGATTTGCAAGATGATTGCCATGACATCTTCTTATCGCCAGATGGCGTAGTAGAGAGGCCTAGTCTTGTGCCCCTCCCCCTGTCAGTGGTAAAGCTGATGCGTGAAAGTGTTTCCGTTCTAAATAGGTGCTTCAGTTCAAACATGAGCGCGTCCAAAAGTGAAGTTATTCATGGGACTTCTAACAATAAATCTTTTTTATCCTTTTCTGCAGGGAGCCGATGGAGAGGTCAAAGAGGAGGTAGGTGAACCTTTATTTTATTTAAAACTAAATTGTTAATACATTGTGTTATTGCATGGATGTAACTGAAGGCAAGATTACCAAAACTACTCTTAGGTGTTCAGCTGACCTACACTGCAAGTCCACATACACAAAAAACTAAATGAGCAATTTAATCAATGTATTCCCTCTACCTGCAGCCCCAGAGAAGATCTGCAAGGTTATCGGCGGTAAGTGGATGTCTCTATTGTCTAGTATGTGTGTTGTGGCTCATTAAATGTGTAATAACTAGACAGATGATATTTTTAATTTTATTCATCAAATAATTTCTCGAGGAAGAGATATTTAAATGTGACAAGGCTTTGACAAATTCACAAGACTCTGATAAATATGTCTGTTAGGTGTTGTTTCCTTATAAGTAAAGTATTTTATGTTTCTATTAGAAACCAGCGCCTCCAAAACCAGAACCGAAACCTAAAAAGACACCGAAGGTAAAATTTCTACTTTTCTGTCACAATAATTAAAAAAGCCATTGCATTGTCGGAAGTTGTTTTCCTTGTCTCAGTTTATAAGTTTTATGAGTGTTCAACATAAGGTTGCAAGTCATTGCATGTAATACAAGAGTCAAATGAGACAGATTCACATTAAAGCCTGTGCTCTAGGAAAGGAACATGTTATTGACCTTAGTACAGTGCACACGGCCAGGGGTAGGTCTCTTTGAGAACCCTGTTCTGTATTTTCTTCTAACAGAAAGATAAAGAGGTGAACGACAAGAAGGAAGAGAAGAAGAAGGCCAAGGCCGAGGAGCCCAAGGAGGAGAACCAATCAGAAAACGGGGAGACCAAGACAAACGAGGTATAGTTCTCCTGGAACGGTGAGCCAGAGCGAGCACCTCTCACTCCCCTTCAGGTGCACAATAGATATAGTACATTTGATGATAATAATAATAGTAACAACAGTAACAAAAATAATCTTTACTTTTATAGCACATTTCATACAAAACATGTAGCTCAAAGTGCTTCAACAATTTGGCAAGACAACAGAAGCAGTTGATAAACACAAAAATCTTTGATGTTGGGATAGTATGCATTACATTATGCATACAGTATGATTTACATTAATGAAACATCAACACATGTCAAAATAAGGTTGTTAGATGGATTTGTGCCCTCAATATACACACTTATTTGTAATATTTCATGCATGCAAGCTGGAGACGCTCAGTTTTCACTTCAGTAAGGCCCCATTATTAGTTCAGTGTGAAGGCAGCCACTAATGTTATAGGAAATGCACAGTCTTTTAGTTAATGAAATCACCTTAGGTAGGTCATCTTACTTTTGTGACCTTTGCATGTTCACAAGGTTCTTGCTGGTAGATGCATGTGTTCCTTTTGTCCAACACATTTCATCGTTATGTTGACCCTGTGTTTACATACATATGTCAAATAAAGTTGACTCGACAAGTGAGACATGCAGCTTTCTTATTGGCGTATGTTCACTACACATATCCTATCCCTTACCAGCTTAGTTTGAGCAGAAACACACATTCATTCTGCACATAAGAGTTCCTCCAAAAGCTGAAATGGGGAGAAACAGGCTAGCAGAGTTTATACATATGTCAAGGGATGATTTAATGTTTAATGTTGGCCATTATTGGCTTGACTACTGGGTTTATATGTGTTTTACAAGCATGCCCTGACAACAGCACACCTTTTAAAAAGTCTGTGTGAATCCTGTTGTGTCCAGGCCAAGTGACTCACTGTACTTTTTCTACTGTACTGGGCTCTGGGTAGAGGGAGGGGGGCATGATATGGTTGGGGTGGGGGCCCAAAATGTCTTTCTTTTAGGGGGACCACAATTTCCAGCGGTGCCCCTGTCCCCCACACAAATGTCTTCACACACCTATACACACGTTCACACAAGATCACACACACACACAGCATCATTTCACACACAAGTAAATAATTTCTGCTTATGTACTGTTTAGAATAAACTCTAAACTGTGTTGTGTGCCTGATTGGTTGATGTGCCTATGCAGGTAGAGAAAACCCCCGAGGCTGAGCCTGAGGCAGAGAAAGAGGAATCGAAGGACGAGTAGCACCACGCCAACCCATTCATCCATCCATCTGTCCATCCGTCCATTTAGGCCCCTCCTTCAGCAGCCCCCCATCTCACCTGGATCCCTCTCCCCTCCCTTCCCTTCCCCTCCCCTCCCTTCCCCCTTTTTTTCCTCCACCTTCACCAGAGAAATATTTTTATCAACAATTTTGTAAATACTGGTACAGGTTTTTAGCACAAAACAAAGCTAAATGTGTTCAGCCTCAGTCATATCAGGTGTCTCTCCATTGCCAGCAAAAAGGATGGTGTGAGATCTTCTGATGTTTTCCCAGAGAGGCCCACGTGGTCCCAACTCTCATTGCGTATGTGATCAATGCAGTGTCAAAAGATGGCGAGTGGAGAAAATAAACTCTGGGCAGTCAGAACTTATGGAAACAAGAAGAAAAATGTGTTGTGAGTCTGCAATGGCATACTTTTGTCTGCATTGTTTTTAATATATTGTTAGGTCCTTGTTTGGGAGTTTGTAGTGGGAGTTGGCTGGTGGCTTGGTGGTAGGTGATGGTGTGTTCTTTGTTCACCAGCGCAGTCTGTGCCAGTTTAGTGGTTGTTTATATTCTGGGGTCTGTGCAGTGTTGTTCTTCATTTTGGGGTTTTTTGTTTTTCGTTTCTTTCCAAATTAATTGTCTACGAGAAAGAGGAATAATCAAGCATCCTTGTCAAATACCTGTAAACATTCCAGGCACAGTTAAATGGTGGTCTCCTTCACATTTGAATAATAATGCAGCTAAATTTGATTTGTTAAGACAATTAAAGCTAACAGGAGAAATGCATTTTAAAGAAATCGAGTGTGTAATTATGCAGGACTTTTGGAAAAAAAAAAAAAGTATGGCAATTTTTTAACACTGAAAATTCATCTCTAAAGACTTGGGGTTGTGTGTGTTCCCACTAAAGCTCTGGATGTCTCATAATAAAATGATCATGTAAGTTTTCCTCAGTCTGTGTCTCTGTCATCATTGTTTTCCATTGCAATAAATTGTGATATGACAAACACTGAGGTAGGTGTAGCAGGATCACAAGTGGCAGGGTTTAACTGGAGGTGGAGAAAGGTAATGGTCAGTGCCACTGTATGGTATGTGCAAATGTGTGTGCATAACTTAAGACACTGAAGCTGCACTATCTGTAATATCTAAAATGCATGAGGCTCAAATACCCCTCCAGGCACACATGTATAATGTAACCTACTACCATAAACCTGAAAAGAAGCTTTAAGATAAGTATTCCAAGCATAATTACACTACAAGGTCCATTACAAGCTCAATTTTCCTCACATCCTGACCTATGCAGAACTCAGTCATTCATTAAAAAAATCAACGACTTTTCATGTTTCAGTCTAAGTCTAAGTTCATGCCACAATGTTCTCTATCCCGCAGTAGAAGGGTGTTCAACTGGTTGACCTCAACGTTTTGCAGCTTTAACTTATTCCCTGGCGCGGTGGGCCTACTGCAGACCGTGAATACTCGACGGTCGAGGGAGGGCGCTAACAAATAAAGGCAGTCAGCGCAGCTTGCGCGAGGCTCTGAGGAAAGGGCCGAATGCTGGGAACAATTACAAAAGATTCAATTGAATTCAACAATTCAGGAGATTACAACCAACTACCAGTAAACCTCACTCCAGTCTAATGACATAACCATGGCAGCCGAACAATGTTCGCAACTTGAAGCCGGTGGGTTCTGTGGTTGTACATTCCACTTGAGCATTGACATAATACTTTCAGCAGTTAGCCACAGAAGCTAAGCTAGGCTAGGCTAGGCTAATGCTAAAACTGAATGGCTTAATAATGCGTCCTTCTGCTTTCAGAATTGTATTACCTGATTGCCAGATTTCTCCAGTCGGGACCGTGCAAAAAATCTGCCAAGGTATGTTTAGTGTTTTGAACATGGCACGACAACGCAATCTTCTGCATAAATGAAGAGTGGGTTTACTGTTTATAGCTAGCTAACCCGCTGTGTGTGTATTTCAGATCCTGGTGGAGGAACTGGAAGAGTATGAGGTAAGCTGCGCTCCTCTTGCTAGTACATTAGCTAGCTTTATTCTCGCGTTTCATGAGCGCGATATCTGCCGCTTTTCGGCTTTATTGCTGTGTAATATCTAAGCGACAGCTATTACGTTTATTAAGACTGAATAATCATGGTATGAGAAGTCGAGTCTTGCGTTTACCACGCGGCGGTTTTCTCTCCAGTTGATCCCGAAACGGTGGAGTTGGGATGGGAAACAATATAAGCGAAACTTCGATGACTGGGTGAGTATAATAACTTTATTACATCATGGGCTGTCAAATTCTTACTGTAACTTTTGATATGAATACTACATTTGGATATTTTGCGATAGGATATTTTGTTTGAGACTAATGCGCGTTACCCGTGCTTAACGGTGTGAATCATACACATGACAGACTTTGTGAACGTTTAATAGTTAAGAATTGTCTTGATAATTAAAAATATTTTGTTTGAAAAATTTGCCTTATTGTGTTCGGGCTCAAAGAGGAGGGGTTAAACGAGGGCAAACAGGACAGGGCGGGACTGGTGAGCCTATGCGTCACTCAAAGGACCCAGCCAATCAAACACCAGTTACTATTTGAGCGAGCCCAGGATAAGGCAAAACTTGACTTTGATTGGTCCTTGGTCGTAAGTCTGCTTGTTGGTGTGTGAATGAGGGAGTGGGAAGCATAGGAAGGTGGCAGAGGTTGGTAGAACACAACATACAGTTAAATGGTGCATGGAAGTTTTGCACTTGTTATTTAAAATAGTAAAAGAACAACAAGTGCTGGAGGATAGTATTGCGTGTATGTATGTGTGTATATATATAATATATATAAATATTTTTTTTATTTTGTATTTTTTCCTTTGTATGAATGCAGGTGGCTCTGAACCAGCATATCCCTGCAGATTATCTGCTGCGCGTGTGTAAGCAGGTGGGACCACTGATCGACCAGCATGTTCCACCGAGTGTTCCAGGGGTCTGTACCTTATTGGGCACTGGAAAACAATCTCTTCTCCGCACTGCAAAGGGTAAAACAGACAGACGCACACACGTCTTTGGCTCCCCTTAGAGCTGTTTAATTGCAAGTGCAGCGGGGGATGTCTCACTTGATAACACTTCAAGTAACAGTACTGAATCATCTAAATTGCACACAACATGGTGTTTAAGTTGAGAACAAGTGGTTCTTAACAGTTCTTAAACAGTTTTGTCAGTTGCTTTTTTTGTGGCCTGTCCATATATGACTTGCTGTCAGAAGCTGTTGCAGTTGTGGTGGTTTTGCAGGCAAGTAACCAGCTGTGATGACAAAACCATACCAACCACCTGTTTCCAACAGAATCTCTCAGAAGTTTAAAGAAAAGAAAAGTAACACTCAATTGCATGCCTTAGGGTCTGTCTCCACCTCTTCTGTTTTAGTTACATATCGATACTGAACATTGGCATCACTACAGCTAATCTGTACGCTCTGTGCATAAGAGAGGTTAATAGCATGGCGGGCTTGATATGCCCAGTATCTGATACTATACAAGAGACATGAAAACGAGTAAAGAGTGCGTGTGGGCGAAACATTGCTGGTAGACTGTACTCTAAGGCATTGTCAGGAGTCAAAAGGGAAAATGAAACTGTAGATAGGCTAGTTGCTATCATTAGGAGCTTTACCACATTATCAGTACCATTCTCGCTACTAAAGAAACGTCCCTTGTCCTTAGTGTGTCTGTGCCCCCCGCCCCTCTCTGCTCTGTCCTGGGGCTTTTTCCTCTTTTTGTCTCTCCCCTGGCATGGGCACCAGTGTTAGGACAGCTACCATCTTTGTCTTCTGCCGCACAAACTGACCTTGACCTGTACCTGGATCTTTGTTGATGGCATTCTGATGTGATTGCCTAGGTCAGATCAGGTGCCACGAGTGCTAGTACTAACTGATGAACAAGTACTGAATCCATTGCATGGTGCCTTGTTTGTGCCCACAGTGATAACTGCCATGCTGTGGCCCTTAAATTTCACATTTTCATTGTTTTCTGGGGGCATTGTTCCTACACTTTACGCTATACTTTCACGTATATGAGGGGGGTATACAATCTAGAGTGGGAGAGAGTTGTCATGACTGGCAGTTTTGTTGTTAGCACTTAGCTTAGCATAGGTGTCATGGAGATGCTCATCCTGGTGGAAGTGTGTCATGCCAGGTTTCTAGTGTCCTGGTTTATGTTAGTAAGCAGACCCTCACTGGACTCTGACTCTGTCCTGTAACCTCTGGGATAGCAAACGGACACAAAAGGATAAAATCCATGACTGCTATCTCTATGGCTACAGTTCTGAAACCTCTAGGCCTTTAAAATGCGCTTATGCTGCCCATACACAATGAGGTGCTGTGGCAGCATGCAAACCTGTTCATACAAAAAGGTGATGTCACTGTCAAAATAGGACAAATGTGTTTTCCTGGACATAGGTGTCTTTGTAGCACAGTATAGACCGACTTAACAGTGCCAACCCTCTTAGTATTTGCATTTCTACTGCACCATGTTGCAGTGTGTGTCTGGAAGTAGTCACTTTTAAGGCTACGTTTACACGATGTCGGTCTGAACAGAAGACGCAAAAGTGGCGTCGCGTCTTCACTTTTTATTTCACATTTAGACGAGCGTTTTCGGGAGAAATTCTGCGTGCATACGATGACGCAAAAGTGTGTGGAATTCGATGGGGGTATGCATGCCAGGCGGCTAGGTAGACATTCTCCTAGGTCTCATCCATAGCAGTCTGGCTCGCCTGCCGGCCGAAAACGCCGTCACCGTGTAAACGAAAGGCACTTCCGATAAAATATTTTGTCGTTTTTACCCGTAAGCGTTCTCGTGTAAACAGGCCCTAAGAAAGAACTCTCTTTTGTAGGGTCTCCCTGAAATAAGGTTAGATGTTTTTTTTGCCACAAATTCCATCCAGAAAAGGGTGTCAGGAAATATGTGAAATACACAATTTATTGGTTCCTCTTCACGTTGTAAAGCTTTGAAACATGTTTTACGTATGGTATTATAAAGCATGCATTCGTTTCTTTTTCTTTCTTTCTTTCTTTCTTTCTTTCTTTCTTTCTTTCTTTCTTTCTTTCTTTCTCCTGTTTGCTCTTTTTCTTTATTCCCCCCATTCTTTGTTTCATTCTCTCACTCTGTCTGTCTGTCTCTCTCTCTCTCTCTCTCTCTCTCTCTCTCTCTCTCTCTCTCCTTCTCTGCCTCTGCCACAGGTTGTAACACAGTATGGAGCAGTTCCACAGTTGCAGCACTCCACAGGGGGCGTCCACCAGAACCCCCAGTCAGAGTGGACAGGCCGCCCAACATCGGTAGGATTTATTTTGTCCCCCTGGATCACTTGTATCCATAGCGATAGAACAGGCTTCCTGTTCTCCCTGCTGCCCAGGGATTATGATCAAATTTCTCATGATTCCAGACACAATGCCTTCACTACACTGCAGACGGAGAACTAGAGCAGAGATTGTATATCACCATAAGCCTTGTTACCTTGTAGAAAAGAAAAGTCTCTGCTGGGATTTCATTGCCCTTATTGCATTCGCTCTCTGCCCTAGCTTCCATCATGGGCGCACGGCAGACCGCGGGCATGGCCCGATTTGGCCACGCCCTCCCTACCTCCACCTATCAGCACATGAAGATGCACCGACGAATCCTGGGTCACCTCTCCTCCGTTTACTGTGTGGCGTTTGATCGCACAGGACGTCGCATCTTCACAGTAAGGAGTCTATTTATGTCAGTCAGTGTCAGACGGGGACAGGGGGGACAATAAATGGTAATCCACACCTGCATGACTTTTTAGACCCCGTCCACACGACAACGCTCCTGGATTTTTTTCTTTGCAGGTTAAAAAAAAGTCGCGTCCACACAACAACGGAGCAGTAAATATTTACGTCCACACGGGAATGTTTTCATTGCTTTGTCATTGCGGAAGGTGTGCTGTCCCAGCTTGAGGGGCATGATCAGAAGCGCAATGATTCACTTTAAACATGTAATGTATGTTGATTTTAGCAATGTGTGTTCTCGTTTAGATGGGTCAGATGTAGCGACAGTTGCCCTATTTAATAAGCATAACATACGAAAGGTGTTTGTTGGGCTGAACTAGCGATGTATACAAAAAACATCCTGTAGTTTAATGTCAGAAGGTAGAAACAGTTGCATTACACCCAGCCTACACTGCAGAGGATTTATACCCCGAAATATCCCACAAAAACATGTTTGTAAACAGTGTTGACGATGTTGAGAGGTCGCGTCGTTAAATTGACCCACTTAAGTGATACGGAACAGAAAATGAAAAAAATAGAAGGACCTGCAAATAAACTTGAGATAACTGGAATTATTCGCTTAAAACATGTCATATGTTGATTTTACCAATGCGTGTCGTTACTGAGGGGAGCTGGAAGCAGCGACAGTTGGTCTTTAATTAATTAAGAATAATGAAAGCCTACAAGAAGTATTTGTTATAGCCTACTAGTTAAGGCTGCTCGATTATGGAAAAAATCTGAATCACGATTATTTGGCCAAAACTGAAATCACAATTATTCAAATGATTATTTTGTTTTCCTCAGTAACATGCTTCATTTATTGAAAATGTATTCAAAAACATTTTGAAAAAACATTCTAGTACCTTCGGATTTTCCCTAATACCTTTCTTCGTAAACATTAGTAAGTCTCCTTTGATGTCTAATGTACAAACAATAGAAATGTCTAATGTATACATCTAATGTACAGTACAAACAGTAGAAAATAATTAGGACAAAAACATTGTTGCCCTCGATTTTATTTGTTTTGAGATCGTTTGGCCCTGAAATCGTTATCACGATTAGAGTTCGATTAATTGAGCAGCCCTACTACTAGCCATACAGAAAGTTTATTAACAATTGCATAACAGCCAGCCTACATTGCAAGCTAATCAAATCACTAATTTATTCGACAGCAATCAGTTTGTAAAAGTTTGAAGTTGTTTTTTTTTTTTTTTTTTTGATTAACTTTTTATTAGAAAACACGAGGACAAACAACAACACCGTCATCACAACATGAAGTCAGTGGGAGCAGTGATTAGGGAAAGTTGTCTAAAGAAAGGTGCACCGTAACTTAGGAGTCTCTTAAAAGTCCAGACAGTTCACATACAAAATGTCCCCAAGCAGCCACAGTTTCCGGTTTTGCCCGATGGAGTCGGGCTGTGGAGTGTTCAAGGTTAGCCATGTATCTTACATTAATCAACCAGTTGCTAACTAAATTCAAGTTTTTATCATGCCAGTAACTCAAAATAGTTTTTTTTAGCTGCTGTAAAGGCACAAAAAAGGATCCTTCTGTAAATTATTTTGAAATTCAAGACTGTGTCATCATTTAACAAACATAAACATGGATCTGGGTGTATTGGAAAACAGAGCATCTTACTCATAACTTTACACACATGAGTCCATAACACTATAACTTTGACACATTCCCAGAACATGTGCATTACTGTTCCTATCACTGAGTTTGAACATAAAGTGCAGTCAGGGCTAGAAAATAGGTGCCGTGTGGACAAAAGGCCAAAACGCAAACAAACTTTACCGTTTTGACCTGAAAACGTTGTGTGGACGGGCCCTTAGTTTGGTCTTTTAAACAGCAGTAGATAAAAGGTGTTAAATCACAGTACAGCAACAGAACTTGTGAGAAGCCTTGAGTGTAATGTGTCTGAAGTGAGGGTGAATGTGAGGAAATGTGAGTTGGAAGAGTGCTGAGTGCTGCATCTTGCTGTGCTCAGGGCTCTGACGACTGCCTGGTGAAGATCTGGGCGACGGACGATGGCCGTCTCCTGTCGACTCTCCGCGGTCACGCGGCCGAAATCTCCGACATGACGGTCAACTATGAGAACACGCTCATCGCCTCGGCCAGCTGTGACAAAGTGATCCGAATTTGGTGCCTAAGGACCTGTGCCCCCATCACCGTCCTGCAGGGCCACGCAGCCTCCATCACAGCCATACAGGTCTGCCCTTTATTTATGTTTCCTGGTCAAACAGCATCACATTGTCGTGGAGCAGTTGTTAAATGTTAGGCTTGTTTGAAATTGTCTGGCTGGCTGGCTTAAAGCAGTGCATTCCAGATTTGAAATAGTGAAGTTTTTAGACCTGACGTCACTGTACCCATCCATGTTGTACGGCACGCTAACGTTTGGACGAGATTGTCCAAAAACGTCACCATTATGTTATCCCATCACAGCGGTTAATAGTCACTATTTGTCTGTTTTTTTTATCTTTTTCAAATGATCTATTCCATTCTATTTAATTAAAAATAAGGAAGAATCATACACATTAGGCCATACACAGACAAAGACTCATCTATTCTAAAACATAAACACTGCAAAATGCACCTTTGTTGCACACTGATTAAATACCTGTGGTTTTTTTTTTTTTTTTCTTCTCTGCCTCGTTCAGTTTTCTCCAGCAACCATGGGCTCTGCTCGGCTGCTGGCCTCCACTGGTGCAGACGGGATGGTGTGTTTCTGGCAGTGGAACGCTCTCACCATGAAGTTCAAGTGAGTGGAATTGTGCTTTTGTCTGCATGTTTAGCACTCCTCCACATATTTATCCCTCCTCCACATAAGCCGCTGAGGTGTGTGTGTGTGTGTGTGTGTGTGTGTGTGTGGCAGTTGGAGAAGCTTTAGAGTGACTGATGATTATGTCTCTCACCGCTGCTGGGTCTGTCTGTGTGTGGGTGTGTTTTTTCTGTAGTGACCGTCCACTGAAGTTTGTTGAGCGTTCACGCCCAGGTGTCCAAATCTCCTGCTGCTCCTTCAGTTGTGGTAAGTAGGGCTGGTCTGGCTGGCTCCACCTTTGACACACTCACACACTCACACACTCACTCGTGTACACACACACACTCACTCGTGTACACACACACACACTCACATATGCTTACTTACTTAGTTACTTCCTGCTCAGAGGGAAAGGGTTGTTTCATATTTGTTCAAAGGGTATTTTTGTAGAGCTAAAGGTTTAAAAACATTGTTAGAACTTATGAGTTTATTCAAACAAAAGAGTTATGAGAAAGCACAACCTTTAACATAAAAGCTGTTACCAACACCACTGACTACGTGGTCGGCTAGCAGGGATCTTGGGTATCCACAGTTAGATGGAATGTAATCAGGTGCAAACTGTTTAAGCTATGTTACAAATCAGCTTCTTCACCTTGACTTATTGCTACATGATGTCTGATGTCTAATCTGGTCAGTCTTACAAAGTGACATGGATAACCTGAATAAAGATGTTCACAGTTAGATGACTAATGATCAGACATCAACTCTTTAAGCCAGGTCACATCAGGTCAGCTCTTGTTTCATTGCTAAAACTGCTTGGGTATTTGAATTCAGTGTCCATACAAATTTTCCAGTATTCGTCATCTTCTTCTCCCTCTTCCCCCTCTTTTGATTGACAGGTGGGATGTTCCTGGCAACAGGAAGCACAGATCACGTGATCAGAGTGTACTACTTGGGCAGCGAGACGCCCATTAAGCTCTCTGAGCTGGATGCTCACATGGTGAGGCCCCACAGCCAATCAGGATGAAGTTAGAGGGACGGTATGAGTGAGATGGTGACTAGAGACTAGTGGGACTGCCATTCCTATAGTCATTCAACACCCATCTGTTTTTGTCTTCCAGGATAAGGTCCTAGCTGTGCAGTTCTGCAACAACAGCGATGGGTATGCTCAGATTATCAGTCAGAATGGGAAGCCCACAGGTTTCCCTCATTGTCACAGCGTTAAGTAGAAATGAGTGACTTCCTCCTGATTCTTGTGTGTGTGTGTGTGACCAGCCTCAGGTTTGTGAGCGGTAGTCGCGACGGCACAGCTCGGATCTGGCAGTTCCAGCAGCAGGAGTGGAAGAGCATCTGCCTGGACATGAGCGCCCGCCTGCCAGGGTGAGACACTGTCCCAACACTAGAGGGCGTCGCAGAGCCACTCTGTTTATTCGCATTCTCACGTGTGCTGCTGTTCCTACACACACAACCGATTGACCTTGTGCACTTAAATTTAGATTTTTTGCATCGCTACGTAGACCTGTGTATTTAGTATGTCTGGTGAGAGTAAATAGAAATACCTGGATTAGGCCTGAGAATCAATATGCCAGTGGGCATTTGGATTAGGCCCCACATGCAGACACACAGATGGCAGAATAACAGGGTTGTTGTACCCTGATTTATGTGTGCCAAGGGAGCAAAATGGGTACAGAAATGGTAACTGCTGTAGTCCTGAGGACTGGGGTCATTGTTTGCGTGTCTTAAAAACAGGAGCGCCGTGGCCTCGGGAGAGGACAAGTCGACCAAACTGGTCGTTACCATGGTGGCGTGGGATCGCAGCGACCGCATGGTCATCACCGCCGTCTCTAACTTCCTACTGAAGGTTTGGAGCTCCACCAGTGGCCAGCTGCTGCACGTACTCTCCGTAAGTGTATTTGCATTGGTCGGGGAAATTTGTCTGTTTTTATTCTTTTCTTTTTTTTGCTTTAACTGGCCTTGTTAAATTTAGCAAACATGTTTGTTTGCTGTGTGGTTATTTGCTGTGCAAATAGGTGTGACGTGCTTGTTGTCCCCCACAGGGTCACGATGACGAGGTGTTTGTTTTGGAAGCCCACCCGTTTGACTGGCGGATCATGCTCTCGGCTGGTCACGACGGAAACATCTACGTCTGGGACCTCAGCAGGGGGATCAAGATCCGAAACTTCTTCAACATGGTACAGTGCTGGGGTTTATACGGGTGTATTGATTCAAGGGCAAAAACACACAGGCACAAGGCATAGAGTAAAGGCCTCATTTTAGACAGGCACATTGGTAAACGCATCGACGCAAGGGGCTCTCCCTGTCTGTGTACTGACAGCCATAAATTAGGCTGAGCTGTTCTGGGTGCTCAGATTGTGAGACCACACAACTAGTAAGGATGAAGTTGGAGTAGAGTTAAAGGAGCTAATTTATAAGCAACTGGATTTCTTTTTGGAACCCTTTTGGCACATGATGAGGGGTGTGGTCCACAGCTCCACCTCCAGTGGTCCGGGGTTTCAGATGAAAGATGAAATGTCTTCAAGCTCCAAAAAGAAGTCCAGTTGCGTACAACTTGGCTCCTTTGACTACCATGACCTGGATGAATGAGAATCGACAGACAAGTTGGAGTAGAATATGTGTGAAATGAGGACCAGAGACTGGTGGCAGAAATATAAGATATAAATTATCAGATTATCATCATCTACAAAAGCACTCACAGAGCGCAGACCTCTGCCAGGGCAGCTCAGACCACTACCAAAATCTAATCACTTTTAAGTTAGCTCATTTTTGACCTACCCTGACAATTTCATCAAAATCCATCCATAGCTTTTTGAGTTATGTTGCTAACAAAGAAACAAACAAACAAAGAAACTCAAATGATGACATAATAATATTGAACATTTCTGTTTTTGCTCTTTCAGATTGAGGGACAGGGCCATGGTGCCGTGTTCGACTGCAAGTTCTCAGCCGATGGTCAGCACTTCGCCTGCACAGACTCCCATGGCCACCTGCTCGTCTTTGGCTTTGGGTGCAGTCGCCCATATGAGAAGGTGACGTGCTTTCACGTGATTAACATGGGAGCTTATTAGGGCTGCACAATATATCGGAACATACACGTTATATCGCAATATACAATATTGTCATATACTGTATATATATATCGCAAAACATGGCTTAACTGCAATAAATGGGACATTACTGTAAGTTGTTTCACGCTCCACATATGAAGATATTTGGGAAATCAAATGCAGTCCTACTGCCTTTGAAATCCACCCCCATAGGCTGCGCACTGGCTACAGCCTAGCGGTGAAGATTAAGCTGAAAGATGTTAAAGCTGTATTTACTGTAAATGTCTAAACTATATTTAAAAATTTAAATATTTATTTAGCGCGAAACATATCATCGTAACATTCAGCAATGTTACCCCATATCGCACATTTTTCCAATATCACGCAGGCCTAGAGCTTATGCTTATGTAATGCACAGTATGCATTTGTGGACATTTTGAAGTGCATTTTATACCTAACGAACCGATACGAAAGAGGTCTGACTTGACACCCTGTCACACCTTTGCCATCAGATCCCTGACCAGATGTTTTTCCACACGGATTTCCGTCCGCTGATCCGGGACTCCAACAACTACGTGCTGGACGAGCAGACCCAGCAGGCCCCCCACCTCATGCCCCCGCCCTTCCTGGTGGATGTGGACGGGAACCCTCACTCCCCCATCTTCCAGAGGCTGGTGCCGGGCCGCGAGAACTGCAAGGAGGAGCAGCTCGTCCCCCAGCTGGGCTACATGGCCAATGGTAAAGAAGTCTCTCAGGACCAGCTGTAGAATACTGGCACATTTTTGTGGTCGATTTGTTTGCACAACACACTACAGTAAGTGGCTATGGAAGAGCCACCACTAGCATTTATGTGGTATAGCAGCTTCCCCTATTATGTATAATCTTCTTGGGCTCTGTTCATCTGCTACAGACTCTGTCAGCTAGTTAGTGAGTGGATTATATGTGCAGAACATGGCTCCTGAAAAAGTGCCCTACATCACATATTGGAGTTTGAAGGTTGACAAGCTTTGACTTCAATGTTTCAGTTTCTCTTATCTTGCAGTGGGCACAGTTCAGCAGACCCCCCCCCCCCCCGCCCGCCCCTGAAAATAGTAGTCTAGTAAGGCAGCTGCAGACCCTTGCATCTCATTGTGTTAAACTAAAAAGAAATTTCAGCTTTCTGATTCAGTCCAGACTAGAGCACAGATATGCAGTGACGATTTGCCTTGTGTTGAAATAAGTAGATCACACCAGCAGTTTTAAAGTTACATGCACAGACCCCAATTGCAGTATCTTTCACCCTGTAATTGGGAGAGAGGGCAAAAATTGCCCATTTGCAGTTGAGTAGTGTAAACAACAAGGAGTGGGGTGCTACATACCAGAGGCTCTGATTTGCCACTGTCATCTACATTGATCAGTGTGGATAGTTGGCAGGCTGGCTCACTGTAATTATGCGTTGCATAGTTTAATGTGAATGCAGTTCTTTACACCACACGACCCCATGGGGAGAGAGGCACACCACTAAGTAGTTTTTTTTTTTTATAAGTAGCTGTTTGCCAAACTAAATCATGTTTATTTGGACACGAGGCTTGTTCCTGTAAAGAACATAGTGGGATTTTGTCACAGAGTGTTTTTTTGTTTGCTCCAAGGAAGGTAACCACCTGTGTGTGTGTGTGTGTGTGTGTGTGTGTGTGTGTGTGTGCGCGCTTTCCCAATGGCCAGGTGATGGAGAGGTGGTGGAGCAGGTGATTGGCCAGCAGACTTCGGAGGAGGAGCAGGAGGACAGCCCGCTGGACGACCTCATCAGGCAGCTGCAGCAGCAGCAGGACCAGTGGCTCAACCCAGGACAGCAGGCGGCAGGTGAGGGGGCCGGGGATGGGGGCGTGGCATTCCCTGGCACGGCTGGGTAAAGACCGTAATTTCATGTATATAACACGCACCGTAAATAAGCAGGATGTGATGTAACACAATTATAAAAAACAAAATTGGTATACAGTTTTTCCACAGCAACTGACAAACGAATTATGATGACTTCCACCTCATATCAGAGAATTAAAATGAATAAATCATCATTCTTGTGTAAATCATTTAAAGTTTTACTCAAGCATATAATTATGGGTTCGGCTGATGGTGATGATAGTGAGAAAAGTATGATTTACTGTCATACTTTATCGAGACACTGTTATTGAGAATCCCAGTTTCTGTGCAGGACTTTCCTGCCAAAAGACTTCACATCTGCCTCTCTGTCAGGGATTTTTTCCCAGTTGGTATGGAACTGAGAGTTGATGCTGTTTGCAGGGGCTGAGGGTGGAGGGGGCCTCCCATCTCCCCCCAACGTGGGTCTGCGGCGGAGCGGGCAGGTGGAGGGGGTGCGGCAGATGCACAACAACGCCCCTCGCAGCCAGATGGCCACCGAGAGGGACCTGCTGGCCTGGAGCAGGCGGGTGGTGGTCAACGAAATGCCATCCAGCATACTGAGGTAAGGGGTACATATGAGTCAGCATAAGGGAATACATATGGGCCAGCATGCTAAGGTAAGGGGTACATATGGGCCAGCATGCTAAGGTAAGGGGTACATATGAGTCAGCATGCTAAGTTAAGGGGGGACATATGAGTCAGCATGCTAAGGTAAGGGGTACATATGGGCCAGCATGCTAAGGTAAGGGGTACATATGGGCCAGCATGCTAAGGTAAGGGGTACATATGGGCCAGCATGCTAAGGTAAGGGGTACATATGAGTCAGCATACTAAGGTAAGGGGTACATATGGGTCAGCATACTAAGGTAAGGGATGCATTAAAGCCAGCGTACTAAGGTAAGGGATACATTAAAGCCAGCGTACCAAGCTAGCGTGATCCATATGAGCCAGCATACTAACGTAAGCACATTAAAGCCAGTATATGAAGGCTACAGCAGTACATATGAGCCAGCATACTAAGGTAAGGAGTACACATGAGCCAGCATACTAAGGTAAGGGGTACACATGAGTCAGCATGCTAAGGTAAGAAGTACACATGAGTCAGCATGCTAAGGTAGGGGAATACATATGGGCCAGCATACTAAGGTAAGGGGTTCATATGAGCCATCATAGTAAGGTAAGGGGCACAAAATGGCCATCATAGTATGGTAAAGGGCACAAAATGGCCATCATAGTAAGGGAATGGGCATATATGAGTCAGCATGCTAAGCTAAGGCAGTACATATGAGCCCATTTGGCCACATGGATCTGCGTGTCCATATGGGATGATTGTTGCATTCCTATACATGTGTGTCTCTTGGGTGCTTCAGGGTGATGGAGGAGAGCCGGCAGGCTAAGGGAGAGACGGAGCGGTCTCTGTACAACATGGAGAAGAGGAGGAAACCTGCACAAAGCGTCACAAGGGTGAGTCAGGGGGTTTACTGCACTGTTAAGTAGAGGTGGGTATTGGCAAGGACTTCACGATACGATACGTATCACGATACATATACCACGATACGATTCTATCACAATACATTGCGATACTGGGTATATTGCGATATTCTACATTGTCCAGTGAAAATGTCAAATTAGAGCTAAATTTTCAGTTGCTATTTACAATCTAGATAGTTTCACATCTTATGAAAACTTAATTAAATCAACATAACTCAGAGTTACTGAACTCAACATAACAGAAAAACATAAAGTGCATAGGATTGGAGAAATTGATATAGTATATTGTGAAAATTAGTATCACGATATTGATGTTTAAAACGATACAGTGTATTGCGATACGATATATTACGATATTTTTTGCACACCCCTACTGTTAAGTGGGTCTGGTGTATAAAATAGTGAAGAAATGTTGATCTGTGTTATTATAAGACCAGGAGGACGTCCTGAAATATCATCTTTCTGGCCCTATACTAAAGATGCTCCGTTTACCATCAGAGGACTAAAGAAACCAGAAAATGTTTAAACCAAAAACGTGCTCAAAAGTACTCTAATTAGTTGTTGGAGTAGCCAATTATGACTTTTTTTATCTGTCGATGAATCGATTTGTTGTTGCAGTCGTACTGCTAATGACCTCTCAAGCCTGCCCCAGTGGTCCAGGTGAAGCTGACCCCCTCCTGACCCCGTACTAACCCCCTCCTGACCCCCTCCTGTCCCTGACCCCGTACTAACCCCCTCCTGTGTGTGCCCAGGCTGAGCCGGAGCTGATGTCGGCGCGCTGCCTGAGGCGGACCAAGCGCAAGCAGCAGCAGCAGCAGCGCCACTCCTACCACACGCGCTCGGCACGGGAGCGGCGCGCCCTCCGCCGCAGCTCCACCCTCACCTCGCCGCAGGGCTCCGACTCCGACAGCGAGGCCGAGGTAAGGCCGGTGCTTCGTGTCCCGCAAACACCACCCCACTACGAGGAGGGAGAAGATTCTGACAAATGCACTTAGCACAAAAGCTATCATTACTGGGTGATGGTGTAGCAGAAACACCTGATGCATTATTGTGTGTGTGTGTGTGTGTGTGTGTGTGTGTAAAGCAGCAGGAGGAGGAACAGGCGGAGAACAGTGATGCTTCGTCAAATGGAGAAGATCAGTGGCAGAGCGACAGCAGCTCCAGGTTTGTTGTTGTTTTCCAGCTAACCCTATCACCTCACTAACCTCACTGAGGAACCCCCCTGTACAGGCAGGTAAAAATTGTAATAATTTAACTTTATCATCACTAATTGATGTGTTTTTGTCTTTTGTTTTTACTTTTCTCCACCCCACCCCAAACGCACGCACGTGCGCACACACACACACACACACACACAGTGACTCGTCCAGCGAGTACTCTGACTGGACTGCTGATGCAGGGATCAACCTGCAGCCTCCAAAGCGCTCGACCAGGCGGCCTGTTCGCGCCCCGGAGAGCAGCAGCTCTGAGAACGAGGGAGAGGCGCAGGGTGAGGGCGAGGAGGAGGAGAAGAAGAGGAAGAAGAAGGAGGCAGAAAAGAAGAAGAAACCAAAAGAACCCAAACAAAAGGTCTGACAGTTTTTTGCATTTGCATGCTCAATGATTAATGATTAATGTTGGTGTAGGCACACACTGTCACTGACATTTTGGTGTATTAATTACCCGAAAACTGCACTGGGTGTGTAACTGGGCGTGTTTGGGCATAGTCTTCCTCTTATGTTTATGAAGACCTTCGGGCAGTTGGCCAAAATGCAGTAAAGCAATACAAAGGCTGACTGACTAAGGGCTCATTTCCACCGCCTTGAGTGTGTACAGCGCGTATCCGTGTACAATAGGTTTGTATAGGGACAGAATACGCTCAGATCACGCGTGCGGTGGAAGTAGTCTAATCTGTTAACGTGCATTCTAAACGAATATGGACAGAAAACGGGCACGCGTTGTATACGCAGTGTGTTTGGTTAAAATGAGCCCTAAGCAAAGTGCTGAGTATGTGTAAACATTGAAATGTACTGGCGTGTGTGTTCAGCCTGAGTGTAATTACTTTGTAATACTCACCACTTACCTTTGTGTGTGTGTGTGTGTGTGTGTTCAGCCTGCGTCTGGCGGTGCAGGTGCAGAATGGACCCCTCCATCTTGGATCACAGACGTCATGCCGCGTCGCCTGCCCTTCGTGCCGCAGATGGGGGATGAGGTACACACACTACCCACTACACACACTACCCACTACAGTACAGACTTCACACACTACCCACTATAGCCACTACAGTACGGACTACACGCACTACCCACTACAGTACGGACTACAGACACTACCCACTACAGTACAGACACTACACACACTATCCACTGCAGTACAGACTACACACACTACCCACTGCAGAACCCAGACAGTAGATATTCACCTGCTGTCTCTAAACCCTGACAGTGGATATTCACCTGCCATCTCTGAGTCACACGATTGGCAATATCGTCCATGGACTAATTAAGTGTGACTCTATTTATAGAGTAGAGTAACTTTATTGGTCCCGAAGGAATCCTGAACACAGAAACTTGCGCAGAGGTTTAAAGTCATTTCTGACTCTTGTGCGCTCTCTCGCTCTCTCTCTTTCTCTCTCGCTCTCACTCTCTCTTTCGCTCTCACTCTCTCTTTCTTTACCTTCCTTTGTAGCTCATCTACTTCCGTCAAGGCCACGAGGCGTATGTGCGTGCAGTGCGTAAGGCCAAAGCGTACAACATCAACCGTGTCAAACAACCCTGGAACAAACTGGATCTCAGGGTAAAAACAGCCTCTTGTGGCCACCTAACCTTTATATCTTCACCGTGTATCTCTCCCCCGTCACCACTGCACATTCTTGTTATGTATTAACAATGTCGTCGTAAGACGTCATAAAACCTGTACGTCAAATGGAATTAATTGTAACGATGTTTCCCCATGTTTTAAAATGAGTCCAGTTGCCTTACCACTTAGTACTTACCATGACCTGGATGAATAAGAACCTACACAGACCTTAATGATGTCCTCTTTTGATTTGTGACTTTCATGATGTCCTCTTTTGATTTGTGACCTTCATGATGTCCTCTTGTGATTTGTTGGGCATGTGTTCCTGCTGCAGGATCAGGAGTCGGTGAAGGTGATTGGCATAAAGTATGAGGTGGGACCGCCCACTCTCTGCTGCCTCAAACTGGCCTTCCTGGACCCGCTCTCAGGGAAGATGACTAACGAGTCCTTCATTCTTAAGTGAGACTCTAACACAGATGCACATTCTCTTTCTCTCTCTGTCTCTCACTCATACACACACATACACACACACACACACACACACACACACCAGTGTTTCCCATACATAGACCATTCTGTGGCGCAGCGCCTGAGTGTCTGACGTTTTCAACCAACCCAAGCGCAACTCTCTATGGGCCCGATGTACGCAAAATGCGTCCAAATTTACACCCATTCTTCTCTGTTGAATTACTCCGGAACGGTACATCGTAGAGAGATGGCACTTATACAAAACAAAACAGCAGAAATAGGGCTTTACAACGTGACCTCCCGCTCATTTTTTGTGATCAAGTATCGGCGATATATTAATATTTAAAAATTAGCCAAAATCTCTCATATTAGCACTTTGCACAGGCATTACTCTTGTTGAAATTACTCACAAACCCGTGATCGGATAGATAAGGCACGCACATCAGCATCTCAGCTTTTCAACGACACCAAGCATATATTATCGCGTTAATTTATCACTTTAAAACAAAAGATCAAATATTTGCCAAGTAATGATTTGACAAATTTTTACTTCACCCATTTTAAACTCGCGGTTATCAGTCAATGCATAATGTAAACAATAGCAGAACTTACCTATTCTACTGCTATCGTGCATTTCTGTCAAGACACGTTTCATACGGTTTTGAAATTACTGCAAATTTCTGCATAATATCCATAATCCTGCATAATCCTGATATAACATCCTTCATTACATGGAAAACAGGCCCTTATTTCCATCAGGCACAGACTACATATTTATCAACATTGATAAGCCACTGAATATCCCACCATCATGGTTCTTATATTGCTAGATTCCAGACAATCTCCTCTACTCTTGCAAGAATCAGAGCCCCTAGCACCACTGTTGGTGGTAGGTTCCGGGGGGGGGGGGGGGTTGCATCATCTAGCACCACACAATGCTACTTGGTCTGTGGGAAACACTGCACACAAACACACACACACACGAACAACAAAGGCTAATGCTTCAAAGTGTCCTCCATCCTGCTCTACAGAGAACAGCAGTTGTGAAAGATGTCTCACTAATGGTCCTGGATGCGGGCCATATGAAACAATTTGCCACTCTTGAAGCCCATTTTAATAATGAACTAGCACTGGTGTGATTTTCATTTTCACTGTGTTCAGACGACTGATATCTAAAAACACACGTGGTTTTTACCCTAGTAATGGGAAATGATCTTATTTAAGATGCATATAACATTGTCTGCTCTGTCAGCAATAGCTCCCACCCTGGTACCCCAGCCATTTGGGTGGCGTAGCATAATTTACTTCATATGGTTTACACCAGCTAGCCTATAGCTACACTATAGCTTTTTGGCTAACTGGAGTGGTGACCTACTAAATCATTGCTAAAGGTGGTGTATGTTGGACTGGGACATGAAGGGAAAAGGTTGCGTGTCCTCTTATTTAACTCTGAGGTAGTCAGCAACTAAGCTATTTTACCAGAAAGGTGTGTGAACTGAATTTGACTGAATCCCCTCACCTCCCTTTCAATTTTTGTCCTGCAGGTATCATGACATGCCTGATGTCATTGACTTCTTGGTGCTGCAGCAGTTTTACAACGAGGCCAAGGAACGTAACTGGCAGCCTGGTGAGCTAGTGTTGTTGTAAACTTTGAAACTACTGCTCATAGTGATCCCACACTCGTGTTGGTATTTGTAGGCCTTAAAGGACGACTTCGGTCATTTTCGACATCCACCTGTATTGTTCAAGCCTTGAGACTTGTAGTTATCGAAGATACAAGAACTTTCGGTACAAACCACATAGGTCTGCTTGGACGGAGAGTTAGCACTGACAACTAAACCGAATGGGGTCAGTTGTTGTAACTGTGTTCTTATGATTGAAATCTCACCCCAAAAGTTATGCAACATCAGCAGACCCCCTACAACATGGCACTGTAGTGCATATGACTCAAAATTATTTAAAAAGTGGTTGAAACAGTGTGTTTGTGCAAGCAGCCACATACCAGTTTGTTTACATCCCTGGCTAGTCCAAACAGGTCAGTCCGTCAAACTTGCGGTTACTCCCTCGCTGGCAGAAACGAAAACTTGAATTTTGTAGACAGGAATCGTGTTCCAACATTTTCGTTTTTCTCCAAAATTTCTCATGTCTTTGGGACTGGCAAGTCATGGGTAGCTTGATCAATACAGGTGCATGTTGAAAATGACTGAAGTTGTCCTTTAATGCGTTTGCAGCTGAAGTTGTCCTTTAATGCATTTGGTCAGATGGAGCAGGCTCCAGACTCGTAGGCCTAATTGCTGTTGGTCTGTATGATTTAGGGTCCAGGTTCCGGAGCATAATCGATGACGCGTGGTGGTTTGGAGCAGTGGACAGCCAGCAGCCACTCGAGCTGGAATATCCCGACAGCCTTTTCCAGTGCTACAATATCAGGTATGTTGCTGTGGTGGATTGCTTGTGAATGCACAAGTTTAGAGCCTTGCAGCCCCAAAGCTTTACATCACTGGGCCCCAGGCCAAAGACATTTTGAGAAACACTGATGTAGGCTATACAACACATCCATGGTACATGAGAACTCACTACCTTGTACGGCTAGGCAATTAATCAATCGTGATTGGTGATGAAGTTCAGGTCAGTCGTGATCAGCCTTGGTCATACTTGATTGGACATGATTTAATGTTAATCCCTGAAGCTGATGTCATTGTTCATTAAAAAAAAAAAACACATTATACAGTGTCAGTTGTGTGGTGATGGTATGGTTATGGCCAAAGTCACATGAGGCAAATATAGCGGCATGTGAGAAGTTAGTAGTTGGTAGATAATTTCTTTTTGCCATAACAAACAACAGATGGGACAATGGGGAGACGGAAAAGATGAGTCCGTGGGATCTGGAGACGATACCTGAAGAAGGTGAGGACAGTGTAGTACACAGACTTTCATCTTACTAGCCCTCTGATTGTCAAGCTCTCGTAAGTGACCAGTTTCCGTTTCTTCTGCCGGTCTAGCCGAGCTCCCCGAAGAGTTCGGAGAGTGTGTGCAGGTGACGGAGGTGGAGTTTCAGTCGCTCCTGTACACGCCCCAGGAGGGAGAGTGGGGGGCGCACACGCGGGACGAGGAGTCTGAGCGCGTCATCCAGGCCATCGACCAGCTGCTCTCGCTAGGTAAGGCCACTCTGTGCCACGGCCCTGTCAACAGGATGGTGCTCAGAAGTGATCTGCAACACTTGAAACTTGTTTTAACTCAGAGTTAGCATTATTCGTTTAATCTCATTTTAAAATCCACCCCAGATTATTTCCCATGTACCTTAAGTGCTTCACTTGCAGTTAATTATTGTAGGCTTGCCTAACAGTGGGGGTGTCGGACTGAATTGTCACAGAAAAGAAAACAGCATGTACCAATATACCTTAACTGTGGGGCAGATGGCAAATAGGTTTATTTTCCCAAAAAAGGTGCAAGGTCTCTGAAATTGCAATTACTGCAGGGCTGTAAGATCTCAGGCATGGTGCCTGAAATCCGGTGTGGGACAGTAGGCTACATTTAACATTTGCTAGAGACTCATAATAACTTTGAAATGTTTGGTGATTTCAGGCATTATTTCTTGCTTTCTGTCCTGTTATTTTATCTGTTTTTAATACGCATGTGCTTGTTTGCCCTCAGATGTGGCGAAGGAGTTTAAGAACCCTGTGGACCTGGGGGATTATCCGCTGTACTGTTCTGTGGTAGCCTACCCTACAGACCTCAGCACCATACGCCAGCGCCTCAGGAACCGCTTCTACAGGTAGCGCTCCCACAGCCTAGCCCCCCAGCCTTCTGCTGTCAAGTAGCCCTGTAACGATATGCGTATAGAAACCGAAATCGCGGCACGCAGAGCCACGAACCTGTCTCGTGGTGTAAGAGAGCAGAATAGCAACACCCCCTTTCATACTCCATCCTTTAGTACAGATCCAGCCACATGATATGAGTTGATAGTGCTACCAAACTTCCGTTGGACGAGTTGGAGCAATGCGCACAGTTATTGCAATTATAGAAACCTTGGGGTGGACTGGACAGCCAAGTATTAGGAGATGGAGGTGTCATATCGGAGTGCACCAATCGATCCCGAATATTACGGGCACGTCTAAATATAAATCTGGGCGGTTCAGCACATATCTCTCTGAGCTATTATTTTTATTTGGTATTAGTCGTCTATTTTAAAATACGTGGGCGTAAAACACAAAACTGATTTTTTTTTTTCGTCTATTTGCAAGCATCCTTCAACTGTGTGTCATTGACGACCTTTCAGTCATGTGACTGCAAAAAGTTTAGCTCACGCAACAACGTGGATGAAACGGATTGTGACAGGCAGCAAACAATGGGTAGTTCAGGTAGTCCTGATTGTCCAGGGCTGCGTTTCCCGATAACGATGGATCTTAGCCTTAAGAGCAACGTAAACGATTGATCCCACGAACGTTTCTACAGTGTTCACGGACCGTTTCTCGAACATGATCGTACGTGAACGCGCGTGCCCTGCTCTTAAGATGGTTCTTAGAGCTGAAAGTTGGCGCTATTAAGTGACCTTGGAGCTTTCTTTTGAACTTCATTGGGCATACGGTAAAGTTGGCTTCAATGCAAGAAAATACATTTTTAAAAGACAAACAAAACTTGTAACGTTTGCGTATCTCTCATCTATAATTTATCTCATTCAAATGTAAGCAAAAAAGATCTCTGACCAGTCTGAGTACACAAACAAAAATATATTTGATTTAAATAGTCTATGTAGGACACTGTATTCAGATGTTTTGTTACATGTTTAATGCACACGTCCAAAATAAGCCCACTTACTGTGACTGTCCTTGTGCGGCTGTGCTAAAGGCGCTGGATATAGGCTATTTGAAGGCATCGGGGGACAAGACGGGAGACGTAAAAACAGTATGCCTACAGAAAATGAGGACTGTCTTTGATATAGTTTAAGATTGCAGCAGTGTGATAAGGCGAATTAAGCCGTACAGTATAGGCCTACTGTCATTTTGATTTTCATCAGGTTCAAGGCCACACTATCCCTGCTGTTTTTAAATACTGCCCGTCAACAATGTCTTCGACACTCCCTTTTTGTTATGCCCATGGAACTGTCATGTTCCAAGCTTTTTGTTTTGACGGACTTTATATCGCTTCTGGGCTATATTTCTCTTAGTTGCCTCGAAACGCTCCCGTTCATGTAATGCACATACAAATCACATGTAGGATCACCGTTTCATTATGCCCAATCTTACTATCAAATATAGTTGACGTATGTGGCTGCAATCATATTGATTTGATTCCAGGCCCTTGCGCAATTTGGGCTGCTTCTTTATTTCCGTCGGTCTGCTGTGTCAGCTACATGATGTCATGGTAGTTATATGGTAGTTGCATGATAGTTACAAGAATAATGTCTTATGACAACATCTTCAGGCACGCGTAGCCTATTTTCACTTCACATCCTCTGGGTGTCTCCACTGTGCCACGCCAGTTAAGATCAATCTTAGAGCTCTACGGGTGCTCTGGACCACACGTAGAGTTACGTGTGATTCCACGATGGTTCTTGGCCAAGGAAGGTTTCGGGAAACGGTCCGTAAACTCTACGATGGTCCTAAGTGTGAAGTTGAGTACTACTTAGGCTTAAGTACTACTTAACCCTCTAGGCGCCACTGTCGACTTAAGTCGACAAGATGCCGCACTGAATAAAACGGTCGATTTTGTCAAATAGGGTGTCAAATTTGGTTTGAACTCCCTTCCACTAGGTGGTAGACATGTCATACTACGTCCCTGACTCAGAATTACGTTATGTTTCTATACAAAATAGTCGAGCTACAGCATGTTGAATCAGTGTGAGCAAAAGCGAAGCTAGTTTGCGTGCGAGCCATATAATTAGAGCGATATTGTCAACGTCAGCGAGTGTTTGCCTTCGTTTTTCATCTAATGGTATCAAAGAAGTTTATCTGCAATGAAGTGTTGGGTCTTCTATTCGCAGACCCTTATTCTGAAGGCGAATATCTGCCTCCAGAAGATGATGGTGATGCGTTTAGCGACGACGCTTCAGATGCGTCCCTGCCTTGCAGTGATGCAGCTGGACAAAGTGATTATTTAGCCCTACACCAAGCACAATAGGATCATTTGGCCAAAGTAGATACTCATTTGCTCAATGTCAGCGATGGGAACAGTGTTTCATGGGGTGGGAATGTTTATCAGGGAGTAAGCAGGCGTGTTAGTAGTGTGGGGGACGAGGCTGGAAGTGAAGTCGGGGTCCAGTGTTTTTACTGCGCTAGCAATGTAGCTAATTTGTTTTCCGACTGTGCCTTTCCCTAATCGCGGAGACAGTAACGTGGTGGAGACTTTGTCTAATGCCACTGGGTATGTTAGACGAGGTCAAATTGTTTCTAGCAGAGCTAGGGGACAACGTAGAAGCAGGGTGAGGAGACGCAATGAGAGTTCTACCCATGAAAATTCTCTCCACTCGGCACAAGTGCGCAGCAGATCTGCGCGTGCTGCTCGCAGCAGGAACAGAGGCGGTGTGGCACGGGGCAGAGGAGCTAATATGCTCGTTAGTTTATCTAGGCAAGATGATGGGAATGCCGGTGTATTGTCGCACCTGCTTTGAGTTGATCAATGAGGAGGGGTATCAAAATTGTCTCACGCCCTTTGATCAGCCAATTGGATATCTCCAATGCCAATTCACCCCTAGATTTTCTGTCACTCTTTCTCTGATTTCTGGAATGTTCTTACAAATCTTTCAAATGTTACAAATGACACAAATCGCTTTGCCCATCAGTTTTTAGCCTTTGTCAGCTCAAAAAAAAGCCCAAACAAACAAAGAAACCTAAAAAAAAATTAAAAAAAATACTAACATTGTCTCTCGTCTCATCTTGTCATCTCACTCATGAGATTGTAAACTAAACAAATCTCATGATATATATATATATATAGAATAACATATAAATGCCCCATATATGGAATCTGAGTGCCTCTGTAATAAATGGAAAATCTCTACAGCAAAAGGTCAGCCTGCTGCTACATGCATTCGGTTTGGTTCTGCCATTTATTAGTAAAGATTTACACTGTTTGGTTGCTATTTACTATTTATCTGAGCATTCAGTATTGTGCAATATAGCATACACAAGGTACATACACAATTTTTGGGGGGAGGGAGTACTGCATTTTATCTTTCAAACGTGACAATTTATAAAAATTCTATAATCCAAGATGGCCACCGCCATGTGACGTCATAATATGCAAATTAGATGGGTAAATTTAATCCCTACATACACTTTGGATCATCCTTAATATATCTCTAATTTACAGTAAGTCTCTTATCTCTTATCATTTTTAAGTTATAGCCTTTTGAAATTAAGATGTCAAAATCGAATGTTTTAGGAAAAAACCTCTGGCGCCTAAAGGGTTAACATCGCTCGTAGGGCTTTCGGGAAACGCAGCCCTGGTTGTCTTGAGAGTAGTAGAGGAGTACAACCTTTTCATTAAAGCGTATCATTGTTCATTTGTTTTCACTTGTTTTCTGTTGTTTTATTGTAGTCTTGACATAATTATCTCTGGTAGTATGATTTTTTTTTGTTTGACACCTTTTCTGTTGTTTAGTTCCAATAGCTTGGTGGCTAGCTTAGCTTAGTTTTTCAACCATCTTTTCCAAAACGTCTGTTTTTCAAGTAGTGTGTGCACCATGCAGAGTTTTTTTAGTCCCAAAGACTACACTTTCAAACAAGCCGGTTGCTGCGTCTGGTAGCTCAAACGTGGGTTGTTGGCCAGTGCCTTCCCCTTCGGTAAGCTGTTCCAATGTGAATCTTCCCACTTCCCAACCTAGCAAACATAGTGTTAGCTGTGTAGTTACGGCTGCTAACATAGATATGCGTCAGCTAAATAATGGTGCACCATCCCAGCCAATATTAAAAGTGTACCCTAAACAAATGTTTTGTCAGACTTTGTGTTCGTTTAACTCCAACTGGTGCCAATCACGACCGTGGTAGCAGTACTCTGTCAACCTCGACACATGCTTTTGTTTTCCTTGTCGTCAGTTTGCAAGCATGAGTGATACAGACGTAGTCTTCACCAAAACAGGTTACTGTAATTGGAAAGGTGCGTTGGAGAAGGGTAAAGGATTTCAAAAGCATGCATCTAGTCACTCCCGTAAGCGCTGCAAAAAGATGGACTGAAATGAAACGTAGAGAGAAATGTGGTGGTGACGAGATCTCAGGAATTTGGAAAAACACAGGTGGAAAACAATCGCTACTCTGTCATGTTACTTTGTATTATGGGAATTAGTGTTGTGTTTTGTTTGATTGCTATATTAATTGATTGTGTGGTTTATTTTGTGACTATTATTTGAATTTGATGAAATTGTTGTTTTCTTTTGTATTTTACATAATGGAGCTTGATTTTACATAGTCAGCTATAAGTGTGTAGAATTCAAGTGTATCTACTCATTTACACGTTGTGGGCAGACCCTTTCAAAACATTTTTGACTTATTCTGTGCTGTACCTTAAATGTGCACATACCCATCTTGAATAAGAATTCTGTCAGTGCTGTGGCAGAAATGTTCTCTGTGTTCCCCGTCTGAGAGCTGATGTTGTGGCTGCTCCTGAGTGACCCGTCTCCCATTGTCCCTGCAGGAGAATATCTGCCCTCATGTGGGAGGTACGCTACATCGAGCACAACGCCCGCATCTTCAACGAGCCCCAGAGTCCCATCGTCACTGCCGCCAAGATCGTCACCGACGTGCTGCTGCGCTTCATCGGGTACACACGCTGACTCCCCTCCCTCACTTCATCATGTTTGCATTTAGGACGTCACACGCACAGATACACATCTCTCCATCAAGGGATTTGATTAAGGGCTTTGCTCACTGCCAGTGATAACTCGTGGGGTTATGCAAGATTTGAATTATTTTTCAGCATAGTCTTTGCATTGATGCATCTTCGATGCAATTGTACTTAAATTCAGTAGTTAATCTCAATCCTGTACTTCACACAATGTATATGAATTTCATTGCTTTAACATACAAAAGGTTGTGATTGGCCTTCTTTGTTTATAACCGTTACAATCACTCTAAAAGTGATGTCCAACAGTATTAATATCTTTACAATATAAAGTCTTGAAGGAGATTGATACTAAAAGTATAATTTCGCCACACTGCGATTACCTCAAGCCACTTACAGGTGTGTGGGTATGCCTCTCTTGCAGGGATCAGAGCTGTGTGGACATAGTAGAGCTCCACCACAAGTTGAAGACTGAACTGAGCAGTGTGGAGGAAGAGGTGAGGGCATCTAGTCTTCATGACTGTTCTGTAGTCTCAGCAGTAATGTGGTTGAGGCTGTCATGTTTTTGGTGCTGTACAGTTTCCCTCTGTTTCTTATTTTGTGTGTTTGTGTGTTTTAGAATGATGTTGACTCTGACACCCCAGGGACCTCCACCAGTCAACATGTAAGTGAAGAGAATTTTTATGAAGTTAGAAATTTTGGGTGTTTTAAATTTTTGACATTGTTGCATTACATTGTGACCCTGATTGTGACCACACTTATGGATGAGCTCTTAGACATCAGGGGCCGCTCACAGATTGACATGGTGTTTTTTATTATTATTTCTTCGCCCCCTTCATTAGAGAGGCGGCTCTTCCTCTCAGAAGCGAGGCGTGGTGCTGGACGTCAACGCCTGGAAGGGCCAGTGTAGGGATCTCCTGCGCAGGATGATTGACAGCCCTGATTCAGAGCCGTTTCGACAGCCGGTGGACCTGTTTGAGTATCCGGTAACGCCCCTTTCTTTGTCTTGTGTTTTTGCTGCCTGTAGAGGTGATGGGCATATTGACCTTTCAACCCCCCCAAGGCATTCTAGAACCCTGAGAGGTCTCTAATGTGCACCAACATCTCTGTAGTGCACCAAAAGAGATTGCATTGTTGTTCAAGTTGTATGGATTCTGTGAAACCTCGTTCAGTGGTGTAAATGTAACTTGGTCTTACCGTTGACATTTTGGCAGGATTATCGAGATATCATCGACACTCCAATGGACCTGGGGACTGTGGCAGAGACACTAGTTGTAGGAAACTATGAAAACCCCTCAGAGTTTGCCAAAGACATACGTCTGATTTTCACCAATTCCAAGGCATACACTCCAAATAAAAAGTCAAGAGTAAGTCCACTTTTTTTTTTTTTTTACTTTTATGTTGTATAATGTTATGTTTTATGAAATAAGTTATTTGTCAATTGTCAGAGCGGATCTGAAAGACATCCTGACAGTTAATCATGTTGCTTTCTTCTTTTTCATAGATTTACAGTATGACTCTGAGTCTCTCAGCATTTTTTGAGAGACAGATCATCTCCATAATCTCAGATTTTAAATCTGCCATACAAAACCAGCGGAGGAGTCGTCAGAGAATGAGCTACAGCAAGAGGTTACAGGACTCGCCTCCAGTCAGGTATGTCGACTTGATCATCTGCATTCATCACAAAAATTCACAGCTAGTACAATGCAGTTTAATACATGTGTCATTTTTATATGAACTCTTAGTCCTAAAGGGAAAAACAAGTCAGGGAAGAAACCAAAAACCCAGCAGAGATCCAGGAGTCGCACACGCAGAGTTTCACAAGGTACAAGCTCTCGACTGCAACCTAGTGTTTTTTACACACCTCTGTGCCACTCATTTTGCTTGTAATTGTATTATTGTCACAGTCATTGTCTTTTGACGTTGTCTGTGCTGCTGTGGCTGGTAGTGATTTGACTTTATTTTATATACGAACTCTAAAGCACTTTGGCTGTAAATGGTCTATACAAGTACATTTTACTTGCTTACTTACTGTGAGCCCAAATTTAAGATCCAAATGTCTCCGCAGCCTCAGAGTGCCAGGACATTTCTGTGGACGAAGACAGTCAGCCCTCAACATCATCTTCCTCATCCTCGTCATCTTCCTCAGGGCAGCCCGGGGCCAACAGATTAATGCGCAGCCGAAATTTATCCGCCAAAACCTCTGGTATGTAAAACCTCTGCATACATACATAACCTACATAACCTACACATTTACTACCTAACATTGAAGTTAAATAGTACAGTACCTTGGTTTGCCATTTGTTAACTCGGTGTGTGTTTACTGAGTGGCACTGGAAGTGCTTGGTGTGGTATATTCAGCCAGTCACTGCTGACCAGAGTGGCTAATGTGTTTCTGGGCGTGTCTGCTTTCCAGCATTATGTAACGGGCCAACGGTCAACGGCAGCCGTCAGTCGCACAGACGAGGCACCTCACGCACAATCATAAAAGACACGCTCGCATCCGGCAGCTCGTCGTCATCTTCCTCCTCCTCGTCTTCCTCCTCCTCATCCTCGTCGTCCTCTTCCTCGTCGTCGGAGAGTGAGGAGAGCGACGTGGAGGTGGGCCAGTTTGTGGACGGCGGCGATCACGACTACAGCAAAGCGCCACGGCTCTCCCACAGGAACAAGGGCAAGATGTCCGCCGTCGTCGCCACCAAGAGGAAACTGATGGCCAGCGAGCCTCCGGTGCAGACAAAGAGACTGAGGAGAGACAAAGAGGAGGAGCCGCGGGAAGAGGAGGAGGAGGAAGAGGAAGAGGAGGAGCAAGAGGAAGAGGAAGTGGAGGTAGAGGAGGAGTCTGAGGAGGAAGAACTGGAAGAGAAGGAGGAGCAGGAAGAAGAGGAGGATGAGAGAGAGGAGGATGAGAGAGAGGAGGGGGAGGAGGAGGAGGAAGAGGAGGAGGGAGATGAAGACGAAGAGGAGGATGAGGAAGGGGAGGAGCAGAGGGGCGGAGCAGCAGCTCCACTGCGGACGGGCGCTGGCCAGAGGTCGAGCCAGCGGGCGGCAAAGTTGGCCCGGGTCAACACGCGCAACCAGGGGCGACGGACTGTCCTGTACAACGACGACTCGGAGGAGGAGGGGCCTGCGGCCGACCCGCTCAACCTGGGCAGGTCGCGGTCGGGCCGCGTCCGGCGCATGACTGAGCGGGCTCGGGTCAGCCACCTCATGGGCTGGTCACACTGACCCTCACGAGCCCACGCTCCCCCTCTCCTCACCCTACCCTTGCCCCTCCCCCAAGACTCTATAATACCAATACTGCAGGGATATTGACTTTTTATCATTTTTTTTTATTATGTTTTAAAAGATTTTGTATAGTTTATTTTTTTAATTGTAATTTTTTTTTTTTTTTTGGTTTTGTCTAGGAGTCTATGTTTACGGACAGTGGTGCTCTTTTTATCTCACCATCTCCCAATGTTTCTCTCCTCCTCCTCCTGTTCCCTCTCCTTTTTCACTCCCCTCGTCTCCCCTTTTTGTATTCTCTCTGACCCACCACCACAACCCCTTATGTCTTTTTCTCTTCCCATCTGTCTTATATGTGGTGTGTGTCTGTGTGCGTCTTGTCTGTCTGTGTGTGTCTGTTTCTGTCTGTGTGTGTTTGTGTTGACTGTGTGTCTTACTTCCAGGGAGAAACCTCTTGGTGTAACAATCTTTCCAATAATCAACCACCTCAGCCTTACTCTGCTGCAGGGCCTTAAAGCGATCTCAGCCACGCTGCAATCCCCTCGGCCTCTCCTCCTCTCCTGCCCTCATCTCCTCGCTCCACTCTTCTCAGACACTAGATTAGCTCTGGAAAACCCAACATGGTGCTGTTCCATTCTCCCTTGAATCGATAAACTAAAGTAGCATTTGTTCTACCATACAGTTTGGGAGCACAACCCCACCTCAGCCACTCACCTCACCTCGCCTCACCCCCTCGTGTGGAGATGGTGCTGCTTTCTTTCTCCTCCACTGGTCCCGTCCTTGTCCAAGTCCTCACCGAAAGACCTCCTCTCGCACCTCAGTTGTGGGGGGTGGTGGTGGTGGTGGTGTGTGTGATGCAGTATGGTTGCCCAGTAGGAGGTGGGTTAATGAAATGCATAAAGACGTGAACTTTTCTTTGTTTGACTCTGGTTTGGTTGTATTGGTTAGACCCATGGAGAGCATTCACCCACCTCTCTCCCACCCCCCACACCCCAATCTCTTCCCCTCTCTCTCTTCCCCTCGCTCTCTTCCCCTCGCTCTCTTCCCCTCGCTCTCTTTGTCCACAAGCTACACTGAAGACTGTTCTCAGATCACCACAAGAATATTTATATATTTTTGACACTGTTTTATGATAGACTTTGCTGTTGCTTCCTAATAGTAGTACACATTTTGCACATGGTAAGAAACGTCTAAAGGCAGCTGATCGGTGGATTGTGTGGATGCGTCGGATTCCATCGACCAGCTTTGTGCTTCCTCATTGGTCGAGATTCATCTGGTCAGCCACAAGCCATCTTGAAGAGCAAAGAGTTTCTCATGGTGATCAACTATAGACTGTAGCTCAGAGCTTTAGTTCCTGCTTCTAGCGATTCCAAGAACAATCATCTATGGTGCCAATTTCTGGACTTCATGGTGTGATGTGTTGATCTGATCTGTAGCCTGATGCTAGTATGCAGTGGGTGGATTGAATAGACTTTTTTGGTTTGGGTTTGTACATTTGATTTTTTATTTTTTTTGTTCTCCTCTGTGGTCTTTGTCAAGGCCTTACACAGGATGCACAGAACCTGTTCATCAGAAGAGGACAAAGGGTCACACTATTCTGGCATTGTAGCAGGTGTTGCCACATGGCAGATAACGGGTTTTCTAAATAATGTCACCTCTTCTCAAACACGTGTCTTTCATATGTTCCTGAAAACGTCCCACACTCTCCTAGCGCCTACTTTTGTATATTGTGAAAGGATTTCTTTCAACTCATTTCAACCTCATCTATATATAATATATATTACCTCCTCTTGTCCTCCCTTGACTGAAGGCTTGGGTCTCCACCAAATGTTAAGCCCCTCACAATGGAGCACAAACGTACGAACCATCCAATCAGCATTAATGTGACTACCGATTTGAGCCAATTCCTCTCACAGCCTGGTTTCAGTCTCTCTTCAGGGACTTCTTTGTGTTAACAGACCCAGTGGTGCAGGAGCCACTGTTAATATGATGGTGATGTTTTATAGGTGTAATAATAAGCTCATGTGATTTTGAATTTTTTTCTACCCATTTTGAGTTGTTTTTATTTTGATTAAAGTATACAAAACAACTTTACAATTTCTTGTGACCTCTACTGTTATTGTTAATCAGATACAGCACTAGAATTTTCATGATGTGGGGTTTCTAGAAAAAGCTGCATATATACACACACCAGTGGACTACACTGACCGTACGTCATGTATGGGTGTTCGCGAGGCAAAGTGGGTGTGACGTCAGGACATTTGTAGTCCGTTTCTGACAGTTTCTTCACATGATACTTGCAATATTGGTAGACGATGCCAGTTTATGCACTGAAAATAATGCTTAATGAACAAGTTCGAGCTTATCTTTTAAAGAGTTTTCTTTAAAGATACCCTGGTCTATGCTAGTCTATGGGATGTTTTAGACCGGGAGGAACGCTGCCAGTAGGGACGCTGGTTTTCACTTTCGCTCCCTATGTATGGCAAGCCATATTAACATTTAAAAGCTAAACTGGATATGTGTTGCAGATATCTGTAATTCAGTTTTGCCTAGTCAAAAAGAACATTTCAGATATCCGCAACTACATTCTTCCTATCCGTAATTGTCATTTCAGATATCCACAAAAAAATTCTTCCTAGGACAAATGACGTCACTTTTGCCACTCATTTGTATGGGGTTCATCATTACGGATATCTACAATTCAGTTCCAGATATCCACTATACGTGAATTACGGATATCCGCAACTGAATTATAGATATCTGTAATTCCAATTTGAGATATCTACAATTTGATTTTGCCTAGTCATAACTCCAGTTCAAGATATCTTTAATTCACCTCAGTTCAAGATATCTATATGTTCCTTTCCGGATGTCTTAAATTCAGTTTTGACTAGGTGAAATGCAGTTGTAGATATCTGTAACTGGAATTATGACTAGTCAAAATGACATTGTAGATATCTCAAACTGGAGTTAGGGATAGTCATAATGTAATTGTAGATATCTATTATCAAGTTATAGATATCTTGAAATGAATTTTGATTAGAGATATCTGAAACTGGAGATATCTGTAATGTTCATTTTGCCTAGCCAAAATGTAATTACAGATATCTTGAATTAGAGTTTTGACTAGGCGAAATGACGTTTCAGATATCTGTATGCAAATGAATCCCCATCCCACTTTAGGCGGGAGCAGAGCGCCTTCGTCCACCTGTTAACTGTTAAATGATTATGGTACTTAAGGAACGTTTCGGAGTGGCCAGAGGGAGAAATTGTGTTTAACTGACTTTTTAACGCCGATGCCCATAAGACAGGAGCTGCCAGAGAGAAATGATAGTACGTTGCTTTCTATAACAAGACTTCCTCTTTGATTTTGGCGGGGATGGACATTACATAGAGCAACGTCATGCACAACAATTTGCACTAGTCATAATGACGTTTGAGATATCTTTAACTTTTATATTGCCTAGTCAAAACTGAATTACAGATATCCGCAATTGTCATTTAAGATGTGTGACGAGTTGAATGTCGTTTTCAATGACGTAATTGCAGATATCTGTAATTCAGTTTTGCCTAGTCAAAACTGAATTACAGATGTCTCTATCTATCGTTTCGACTAGTGACAATAACGTTACAGATATCTTGAATGACCATTTCGACTATCCAAAATGTAATTACGACTAGTCAGAAAGATGTTGTTGATATCTACAATGTTAATTTCGGATAGTCAAACTTAGCTTTTAAATGTTAAAATGGCTTGCCATACCCCCTATGGGACTTTTCCTAGCGAATGACGGAATCAAAAACTGTGAATCAGAGCATGTGATACTGACGTTGTAATTGTTCAGTCAAACACGGAAGTATTTGCACGCCTTCTGAGAAAACCATCGACGAGGTTGAAAACAGACCGAAGATTTGCTTCTTAACATTCACATAGAAGAAAAACAGAACGCGTTACCATGTCTAACTTGGATAGTATCCTTTCTTCAAATCAAGCCACATGAAAAAAACAACTGAATGGGATAGGTAAGGTAGTGGGTCTATGCATCGTTGAGATTACTTTGTAAACTTCAACAACTTCCTCTTAGCTTTTATCATTTGTTATGAAAACAGAACGCCGTGATCCAAAATTAGCCTTAGTGTCTCTTAGTAACTTTGCTAAATTCTGTGTACGCCGAGAATGGATTACCTACCCGCCGGAACTTTTTAGCTTTCCACTTCGATGGTGAGGTAACACATTAATAACTGTTTTGCTTTTTATCTGACTACTTGCCAATACAACGCCGATTAGAATAAGGCGTTTGGCGTTCTAGTCAGATTGTTTACCATTTGTAATTAATGTTTCTGGGTTTGTTCAGCACATTACGGTCCCTCACAATGATTGTTTAGTGGTGGGCCTACTTTTCCCGAAACCACTTCCGCACTGAACCCATCCAGAGTCGCTGTACTGGTTAAGTCACTTTGTGTGACTTAAATGCATCGAGAGAGCAGCCTATATTCTACCTGGCCATCTGAGTAAAGGGTGTTGGTTAACTACTCAAGAAAAGGCATCCATTTGGGCACTTCAGTAACTACTAAAAAATGTGGAAACATACCCTAGATGTTGTACCCGATTTTGTCGGTAGGCTGTACAGAAAAACCTTAACTTCCTCCACCAGAGCATCTATTCAACCTAAAGTTTGCTGCCAAAGAGCTGCAGCGAAGCTCCAAAAAATGTGACAAGGAGGAGAAAGTCGAAAAGACCAAAGTGAAGAAGGTAAGAATCTATGTGATGCACTAGCCCACATAATTTCTTATCTTAGCTTATCTATCTTAGCTTAACAGTTGGTGTGTCTGTTTTGACTCGCCCAGGCCGTCCAAAAGGGAAACATGGAAGTAGCTCGCATCCACGCTGAAAATGCCATTCGACAGAAAAACCAGTCCGTGAACTTCCTTAGGATGAGTGCCCGTGTGGATGCTGTAGCAGCAAGGGTCCAGACTGCTGTTACTATGAACAAGGTAAATGTACACAAATAAAGGAAAAGGCTACCTTTTGTAACAAGACACTGTATTTTGTAGATAGAACTGTTATCACATGCATGTTGTGTTTGGCATGTTCCCAGCATGTTTATTATTATTACTGTTGCTTCTTATGATTGTTGTTGTTGTTGTTTTACAACTGACTGACCTTTCACATTGGTTATAGGTGACAAAGGACATGGCTGGTGTTGTTAAGGGGATGGATGCTGTACTGAAGACCATGAATCTGGAGAAGGTAAGCCTTGCAGAATGTTCTGGCTCTGCAACTTGACAGCTCATCTTCCCTGCTCCCATTTGATATCACATACTGTAATATCACTAAAAGGAATAAAAACATTTTAAAAGTGTTTTGGGAGTGACAGTGATTCCTGGGGCACTGGCAGCATCTGGCATCCAGGTGGATTTTTGTTTGTGTCCTACTCCTTGCACAGGACAGTATTTCAACTCTTAAGTTCAGCTCCAGAAATATCTGCAGCTGAATTAGTGATATATTTGCTTTGACCATAAGGTCTCCTTCCTGAGGTAGTGCTACCTCACTAGTGTCTTATCAATGGCTTGTCAGATCAGATCTCCATTTTCGTGTGCTTGGTTAAGAGCATTAGGAAAAGCCAAAGATGGTAATGTGGTGTTTTTGCCATTGCGCAGATCTCATCGTTGATGGACAAATTTGAACGTCAGTTTGAGACTTTGGATGTACAGACTGCTCAGATGGAGGATACTATGAGCAGTACCACCACCCTCACCACCCCACAGGTATAACCAGCAGCAACATACTGACATCTGTCACCATTACTGGGCTTCACTTTCGAGAACAATTATTAACAACAATTAATTTAAGAACAGTGTTAACACATAACACTGTGTGATGTTTCAGGGTCAAGTGGACAATCTGATGAAAGAGATGGCAGATGAAGCAGGGTAAGTGTCACTTCCACTTCCACGCATACACACACACACACACACACACACACACACCTTTGCCTCCCCTTAGAGCTGGTTCATTGCAAGTGCAGCAGTGGGGTTTATCTATTGTTCTTGCATTTGCTTCTGTCTTCCACTGAAATATCTGTCAGTACCACCATACATACACATGCACACACACTAGAACAGACATATGATAGTCATGACAGTATGCTAAAAGTATTTATATTTGCAAGTCTGTGTTTGACACTTCACTACAATAGATTGGATCTACATATGGAGCTTCCAGAAGGTCAAAAAGGATCACTTGGCGCGAGTGTGGCATCTGCAGAGCAGGTAGGAAATATGAAATCCGACTCATATTTTGTCACATGATTGACTGCATAAATACAAATATGAACGGGAAAATAGATTTCATTTTGATTTTAAGACACTATTGAAGAATGTTAAAATCAATTTTGGGAGACAAAACTGTCAGATGTCTTTATCACCTAAATACACTGAGAGTATTTATTTTAACATGTATGTGGAGTTTTTTCAGCTCTGACCATTTTAATTCTTTACAGGATGAGCTGTCTTCAAGACTTGCAAAGCTTCGGGATCAGATCTGATAAAATGTCAAACCTGTGGAATGTGTGAACATTTGTCTGTGTGTATGGCTGTGTGACAGCTAGTTTTACCTTATTGCTTTTAGAGTAAACAAATTGGTGATAACCGAAGTGGGACTGGTGTATGGCTGGGTGTATTAGGAAAGCAACATATATTTCAAGAATTCTGTATATGATTAAGTATAATTAAAAAAATTCTTCCTGTTCTGCTCCAGTTTCACACAACACTAAAGCCAATGTTTTCTGGTATATGGAAATATTTACTGTTTTAAATTATTCTTTATTACCTTTTGTACACTTTCCTCACCGCAAGTGACTTAGTTGGGTCTGTTGGTGCAGAGTTTTGCCAACCTGTAACAAAGCTGCGTCCTTGAGATGTTGTTCTGCATTTTATATTGCGGTGTACTGTACATATATATAGTGTATATAGTCATATGATCTCACTCTAATTTCTCAATGCTAGATACTCAGTGGTCTTTTGGAAAAAAATGGATGTACCTCTAATTTCTATGCAATACATATGTTGTCACTCTTAAAAGTATGTGTAAATTGTCTTTTTTTTGTATACTTCCAGTAACTTCTAATGTTGCATCTGAATCTTTTATTATGACATTTCCAAAAAATAAACATGTGCTATCAACGGGTTTTACTCACCTTTGGGGTAAGTAGCCTTTCAAGGTAAAGATGGAGGGTTTGAGTTGAGTCTACAGGGCTTTCATTAGTTCCAAAAGACAACCATGTGTGGATTCCACTCAAACAGTCCATAGTAACAGAGCAGACACATACATGCACCACTGAGTGTCTGAGATGATGGTGGAGACATAGAGGGAAAAGAGGAGGGACAGTGAAGTGTAGTGGGAATTCATCAGCAAGTCATCCTCCTGTTTCTTTTTCCTCTTCTTAGTCTTCCCTCTTTCGCTCCATCTGCTCTGCCCTGCCTTTCACATTTCTTTCCCTACTTCACAGTTTAGAGAGACAAGTTCAGTCGGTGACTGATTTTGATGGCTAAAGATGGATACATATTGAAAATATTGAATCATCTGATGGCAAGACAATTTCAGGATTTAGTACATCTTTCGTTGGATAAGTCGGTAACCCTGGGACTGGCAGGATGAGCTTTGGGGCCAAATGTTTTACATATTTTTGACAATATTTTTCAAGGATTTGACAGTCTTAAAAAAGAGAGCGATCACAGGTAAGTACATTTTGTTCCCTTCATAGAAATTTAACCACCTGTTGGTGAATAGGTGAGCACATGTGGTGAATTCAATTTCAAATGTGTTTCTTTTTAGCCAATACAATAGTGAGGGTTCCTGAAATATAAGAATGTTTATACATAATTATCACACATTTGTGTGTGTACACACAATGTGACAGTCATGCATGAATTGTTAAGTGTGTAACAGTTGAGACAGCTGTGTTGTTAGCCAAGCAAGCAGCCCATGGGAAATCTCAGCAGAGCAGTGTCTTTAGGGCTGCCTGGGAATCCTCTAATTATGAGCCAATTAGCAAAACATTTGTTTCAAATACACAGTTGTTTTCTCTATCAACCTGAATGTCAATCATTCCTTCACCCATCAATTTTATTCAGACATCTCACACTCTATAGTTTAATAGTATGTACTCCTCTCTGCTATAGTGCCACGACAAGCCGTAGTTGTACTTCAATGTAGTGTGATGCAGCTTGTAGGGCTGTCCAGTGGCTAGATTCTACTTTCCCCTTCTCTGTTTCTTTTCTCCCATGTAGTCCTTGCTCCAGCACATTTTAATATAAACACAGTCTTGATTTGGGAAGGACTATATTCATTCATAGCTGGCTTGGAAGTCATGTTGCTGTAGATGCTGTGTTTGTCACGATAGCAACAGTCGTCCCGTGTGGGTCCGTTAGGCGCCAACCCCCACTGGCCTTCTGTCCCCGAGCTCTCATCAGGCGTGCAGTCACAGACGTTTTACTCATCTGACGCACAGTGACACACAAGTTTGCCTCCTAACTCCCGGTGTGTTACGTTACATAGATTTGAATTCCCTGGTGAACAGGAAGGGCAATTGCCAGTAAAATTGGGGACAACAAACGTTGATGATCTCAAATGAAATCACTTCTTTTTTTGGGAGCATCTTAGATGTTCGCATGTGATGAGCACAACTACATGTTAACTTCAATCCTATTTGTTAAACTGAGATGCATGTGACGCCTGAATTATTGAATATGTCCGTCCTATCATTACAACAAATGTCAAACAAATTATTTTTAGTGGTATATCTATGAACACCATTGACACCCACTCCGTTTAAGTACAGTTCAATATATCTTTAACAGAGGGAGAAAATAAATAGCGGAGATATATAGAATTAATAATAGGTCATTTGCTATTGCTCAGTAGCACATCATAAATATATACCAGGAGGAGAAGACCTGAATCACTCCAGCCAATTCAGTTTATCCAGTTAGTATTGAAATGTTTATCAAAAAATATTTTATATACAAGATAACATACAATTTTACACGCACATTTACATCCCATATTGGTGAATGCAAAAGGGGTTTGACATCTTTTGACACAAACATACACCAACTCCTGTGTCCCAAACTTGAAGCAAACATTAGGAGTGTAGTGTTTCTGCCACACCACATAACCCACAAGAGAACACACAAAGAGGCCAATAAGGACAAAGACAGGTGTCATACTCAAAGTCAAAGTGTACTTTATTGTCAATTCATTATGTAACAAGCATTACACAGAGGATTGAAATTGCACTTCACCAGACACCAAATGTGCAATTTAAACTAAAACGCACGCATGCACACGCACGTACACAAACACACAGCTACACTCATGGACATGAATTGTATACACACATCAACAATAAATACATATAAGACATAAAGGTAGACGTATACGCTTGCCATAAAGAGGAACTCTGAGGTAGCTCTTCTTGGTAGCTGGTGAAGGTGAAAAGTGAAATGTGCAACATGTAAGGTGCAGTAAGTGAAAGGTGCAATTTGTACTGCTGTTCTACTTTTGCATGACACAGATGCTCATGATGGACATAGGCATCCAGCTAGTTCATGGCACATGGACACACATTAAACACAAAAGGACTGCAGAAGTATACTGAAATCAGATGACTGTCAAAGGAGCTAAGTTGTGAGCAACTGGACTTCTTTTTTGGAGCTTGAAGACGTTTCACACTTTTCATCCAAAGTGCTTCTTCAGTTCGACTACCATGACCTACACAGTAATCTGATGACTGTACATCCATAAGTGTGTGTGTGTGTGTGCAAGAGAAAGAAAGAGTAAATCTGTCACACAGAAAAACACAAACAGGAGATCAAATACCTAATTCAGATGATATGTATGTATGTATATGTGTGTGTGTGTGTGAGCCTAATACGTGAGCAAGTTTAGGAAAGAGCCAACGCACATTTCCGCTGGTCTATTTTGTGCTTATCCTCTGTAATTACAGACACCACCATGACAGGGCAGGGTGCAGTGGACAGGCCCCTGTCCTCCCACCGCCCGTCTGTGAGAAGCGCACTGGAGGACGATCTGGACGGAGCCGACAGCATCCTCAGCCGGTGAGCTATGGGGCCCTGGGCTCTGTTCCGCCAATCCTGTATGTGTGGATATATCCCGGGGATGCGACATAACCTTCTGTGTCCACTGTTTTTTTTTTTAGATCTCAGTCGGTATGTGATGACACGAGTTCTGAGCTCCAGAGGGTTGCAACCTTGGACCCTCATGATGGACCTTCGAGAAACTCCTTCAGGGGGAGAGGCGCCATGTCTCGGTACTAAAGCTTATACACTGCACCCCACTCTTTACATATACATGTGCAGGCTCGCTGACAGCCTTGGGTGGGCCCGGGACAAGATAATCTGATGAGGGCCCCCACCCCATAGTCCATAATGTCCCAGGGCCCGGGACAAGAGACCCGTTTGTCCACCCCTGTCAGCGGGCCTGTACATGTGTATATGTGTGTATCTCTACTCACTGAATGTAAACAGAATATTATTCATTTATCTGATTTTACTCTTCTTTCTCCTCTCAATCTCTTTCTCTTTCTTGCTCTACCCAGACTGGTGACCTTGGTAGTCACTTTAAGAGAATGGGCTCATCGAAGCTTGATAGAAGAGGAAGAGCGGCCCGATTCCTTCCTGGAGCGTTTCCGGGGGCCTGAGCTCCGGCCACCGCCAAGCCGCACCAGCAACACCCAGACCGATGCCAACGCCAACATGAAAAAAGCCACCATCACGTACTTTACTTCCTTCATTGACATTGATTTCAGTTTCCTGGTAATAAATGCAAATGCAACTGTGCTGAACATGCCATGTTCTTGGAAATGCATCCATTACAGGAAGAAGAGGGAAACATTTGTGGTATCACCATCTGATAACATCTACTACCGCTGGCTGTTTGTCATCGCTGCAGCTGTGCTTTATAACTGGGTCTTGCTGGTGGCCAGGTATGATTATATCTCAATACTTTCTTCTGACATCATTCCAGAGGGAACAGTTCCATTACAGTGCAGCAATATTACTATTTCACTAAATAATACATCATAGAGACTTGCCAACCAATTGTTTTTGTCTTGTTTTGTTTTTTTTTACAGGGCATGTTTTGACCGTCTGCAAACTGAAAACTTCATTATGTGGCTGGTTCTTGACTACCTTTGTGACACCATCTACATCCTGGATACATTTATGCGCTTACGCACAGGTAAAGCGTACCCAGAAAGTGTCATTATTTGAAAAATCATTATAGTATACAAGTTAAGAAATATTCTGCTGGTTTCCATGTAGATTCATGTAGCTCTGTCATGTTCCTGCCTCTTCATGCATACAGGATTCCTTGAGCAGGGGCTGCTGGTGAAGGACCTGTCCAGGCTAAAGGACAGCTACGTACACACGCTTCAGTTCAAACTGGATGTGCTGTCCATGTTGCCCACTGACCTATTCTATCTCATCACAGGAATTCACACTCCCCAACTACGCTTTAACCGCCTAGTCCGCTTTCCACGCATGTTTGAGTTCTTTGACCGCACAGAGACACGCACCAACTACCCTAATATCTTCCGAATCTGCAACTTGGTCCTCTACATCCTGATCATCATCCACTGGAACGCTTGCATCTATTATGCCATCTCGAAGTCTCTGGGCTTCGGCTCGGACCAGTGGGTCTATCCGAACACTTCAAACCCAAATTTTGAGTCTCTGACACGCAGCTATGTCTACTGTTTGTACTGGTCCACTCTTACGCTCACCACCATCGGAGAGATGCCAGCTCCCGTCCGAGATGAGGAGTATGTGTTTGTTGTGTTTGACTTCCTGGTTGGTGTGCTGATCTTTGCCACGATTGTGGGAAATGTGGGGTCCATGATCTCGAACATGAATGCCACGCGTGCTGAATTCCAAGCCCGTATAGATGCCATCAAGCACTACATGCACTTCCGCAAGGTCAGCAAGCAACTGGAGACAAGAGTCATAAAATGGTTTGACTATCTCTGGACCAATCAGAAGGCTGTCGATGAACAAGAAGTGCTAAAGAACCTTCCGGACAAGCTGCGGGCAGAGATCGCCATCAATGTACACCTGGCCACATTAAAGAAGGTACGCATCTTCCAGAACTGTGAGGCTGGGCTGTTAGTGGAGCTGGTCTTGAAACTTCGGCCTCAGGTTTATAGCCCAGGAGATTACATCTGCCGCAAAGGGGACATTGGCAAGGAAATGTACATCATCAAGGAGGGGCAATTAGCAGTGGTGGCTGACGATGGAGTGACTCAGTTTGCCCTCTTAACCTCTGGTGGGTGCTTTGGAGAGATCAGCATACTCAATATTCAGGGCAGCAAAATGGGCAACAGACGCACTGCGAACATCCGCAGCCTGGGCTACTCTGACCTGTTCTGTCTGTCCAAAGACGACCTCATGGAGGCTGTGACAGAGTATCCTGATGCACAGAAAGTTCTAGAAGAACGCGGGAGGGAGATCCTGATGAAGCAGGGGCTCCTTGATGAAAGTGCACTTTCTGGAGGTCTGGGTGTCCTAGACACTGAGGAGAAGGTGGAGAGGCTGGAGTCGTCTCTGGACGTCCTGCAGACGCGTTTCGCTCGCCTGCTCGGGGAGTTCGCCTCCATGCAGCAGCGCCTCAAGCAAAGGATCACCGCTCTGGAACGGCAGCTCTGTCACACGGGTCTCGGATGTCTGTCAGACCACGAGGCTGACGTGGACACGGACACAAACACTACTGCACAGGTTCACGCACAACCACAAGGAGAGACTCATGAAACAGCAGACATACCCACAGAGTCACATGCAGATGTCGACACAGCTGAGGCCAACAGGCCATTAACGTATATACCTGCAGAGACAAGTGATCAGATGACAAATGACGGACCAACTGAACCAAAAGATGAAACATGATTTTGAACAACATGGAGACTGGCCCCAATGCTCAACTCAGCTCCACTGTGAGCTTATCCCTTAGTACCGCCCTTGGAGACAGATAGAGCCTGGGTTGGTACATAGGCAAATCATGACATTATGGATTGGAGACAGTACAGAGACTTTGAAAGAGAGGAAGCACAGATACAGAGGGGAAACGCAATCTCCTGACAGAAGCTTGTGTGCAGGTTAGAAGCACAGTGCCATGACTTTCTCTGTCCACATGGGACAAGAACCCTGAGCACCCAAGTGTTGCTATGTGACTCAGCGAGTGCATGTGTTTACCTGTATGCCTGGTGATGACACATGCTCTCAAAAGTGATGGCTTACCAAGGGTTTCACTGTAAAAAAAAAAAAAAAAAATGGATTTAGATTCCCATCAGCTGTCTTACTGATTCATTATCTGGGATTTTTTGAAGTTTAATGCCTGTGATAATTTTCAAGCTTAATGTCATTGTAAGCTTAACAACAATAATCAGAAATATCACATGAATTAGTTATTCTGCATTTTGTGTGCCGTGTGTTGTAATGCAATACTGGTCTGGTCATCTGAAAACACATTTGTTGTCATTGTGCTACAGTGTTCAGGTTGTGCAGTCACTAGCATTGAATACCAGGACATTATTTTAAGCCAGTTTTTAAGTCTCTTGTACGTGCAAGACCTAATGCTATTATCCCGATGAAGGATGACACTATCTTGTCTCAGCCAGGAGATTGCAAGATGGTAGCATGATAGGCTTAGCATGTTCACAATAGTCATTATTACTGTATGTGTAGAGCATTCCATTAACGCCTTTTCCTACTTTGCTCACCTCATCATATCTTGCTGTGTTCACTTTGAAGAAAATTTCACTATCACAAATAAACAAACCACCATTTTAATAATAATACTGATGCAGTTTGAAGTTGCGTTGCCATCAATATAATGAATCAGTAAAGTTGGTAGACTATTTTAGTACGCCTATAAGCGTCATGCACTGATGTTTGGGCAGGGGGGGGTGGAAAAGTATTTTTGTGATGTGTAGGCTAATTTTCCTTATGGAATACATTTATTCCACCGCGTTCTGCATTCTCACTTTTGCGCATGTGCTGATTGGATCTACCAACCAGCGACTTCTTTTTACGGTCTATGGCTGCGACACCCTCAATTGACCACTATGAATAGCTGGAAAATCAGTTAGCAGTAGTTATGTAGGTAACGCTGGGATTATCTGCACAGAGACTGCTAATAGAAGTTTTGTACCCAAACAACATAGATGACAGATGAATATCATCTAACAAACCTGTTTGTAGCAGAAAATGACAACGAATATCCACAGGTATGTACAATATTTCACCTAGTCAGCTAGCAAACTGGCTAAACCAATCTACCTCTTTATCAAAGCAGTTTAATTATATATGACTGTAGAAATTGTAATGTTACCTTTTGCCTGACATTTGACAGCTACTTGAATAGCTTGGACAATGGCAACTGACAGGCTTCCCTATCTTGGGCTGTAATGTAGATGTAGCCTAAAGGCTATCACTACTTGGTTTGCTACTTAGCTAGCTACCTATAACAATGGTTACTGTTAGCTCTGTCAGATAAACTGTGTTATGATGACGCGTAACCCAAAGTGACGCTGCTTTAGATAAAATAAGGGGCTATTTTAAGATTTTGGGAGACTTGGAAATTACAATTCCGTCTGTTAAATAGGTAGGCTAATTTACTAGCTTAGCTAGGCAGATGTTCTAAATAGTAGACTGCCTGTCAACATTCGGCCAACTTTGCTCTATTTTTAACAATCGTTGTTCTTAACTCATTTTGACATTGATATTGAATGCTGGTATTACTTGGGGAATAATCGAGATAAAGCCTGTACAGGCAAACATACAAATCATGTACATATTGGTCCAAGGATACACCCCTGCGAGACCCCATAATGGAACAGAGGAGCAGAGGATGAAAATGAATTAGCTTGGTAAACCAGCCCATTTTGAAATGAAGTACGAGGGGCTGGTTTACCAGGCTAAAACAAAATGGCCTGTGGAAAGTGAGAAAGTCCTACTTTAGATGGGAGATTAGCCTGTTCACATAGACCTTGTTTTTTCAGCAGAGTGGTGATCTTTAGGCGTACTGCCATGTACTTGTATAGGCTATTTGTAATGTTGAAAAAAATATTTTTATACTGCCAATAGGGACAAAAGACCATAACATGGGTAAAGAAAAGAGGTTTTATTGCTTTCTGTGTGGTAGTTTTTTTCTCTTCTGGCTGCTCTCGTAGTGCTCTGTTGGGTGTAGCAATCTTTACATCCAGTAAGAAGATAGAAGTACGATGTTGTACTGCCCACCTGTTTTTCATATTTTCAGTGAGTAGTTGGTGGAAAAATAAGTATACACAGGTTGAATTGGCATTTGTGTGTGTTTTACAGGCCGGGACCTAAATATGGTAAGCTGAATGTGCTGGTCACGAAGCTTCAGGACTTTTTGTCTCGCGTGGCCAATGAAGATGAGGAGCCATTGTCACAACATGTCAATGGTAAGATTCACCCCACCACCAGACCTGCAGCTATACGACATCTGGACTCTGGCATTTAGTCCAACCATGTACTGCTTCTACCTGTTCACCCCGGTGATTTCACTTATTAACTGATCTATCTGCCTGATGAGTTCATTTTAGAGTGTAAAATTGGAATGAAGGCTGAATTAACTGAAGAACATGAAGAAATCAGGAGACCTGGGTTTCGCTTAGTTGGCACATGAATGGACAGGATAGATGTTCAAGGGTATTCATTCTTTTTATGTCTTTCCCATCTTTTTATGTCTTTCCCAGGTTTGGCAGCTGCCAACACAGTAGCATTACAAGCTGCTGAAGAAACTGTAACGGAAGAGGTACTACCAGATTTTTTACCCTGCTTTTATAGGGATTTTAAAAAATTACCTTTAAAAAAAAAACGTAACTATTCAAAGCATTGTTGTAATGTAAGAATATTGAAATGCTAAAGACACATAGATATACGTTTTCTTAGGTCTGATTTCAAGTAATAGTGTTTGCTGCAGACATGGTTTTAAACTTCAGTTTTATATCCAGACCATCATGTTTATGAATGTCCACAGGCATTTTTTAAGTCCATTTAAGCACATCTAAAACACCCTGACTTTATCTGTGTTTTTTAAACACTGGATTAAACATCAGTGCTGCACTCACTAAAATTACAAAACATTATTGCCTTCAATCTTTATACATATATATGAGTAGGTGTCTTAGAATTGCTTTTTTGTATTCTGTAGCCCAGTTGCTCTCATGAGCCCAAGCAGCTAAAGGAGACCAGGCAGACTTCCACTGTTCGTTCCAGGAGGTGAGCTTCTTTGTTATCATAAAGATGGCAATGCACAATCCTGTCCTGTCCTCCCCTAGAAAATTTTGGATTTCTTAGATGCAATTTTCTGCATTCTAGTCCATTTTATAGTGATTGAATTTGCAGTCACGGTTAAAAAAACACACGAGTGCTTGAAAAAAAATGGTGAACTTGCGGTTTGAAATTTTCACTTGTGGAAAGTATTCACACACACGGGAGAAAAATATTAATAAATGTGTAGATTCTGCGCGCCTTGACTTTTGCAACACATCTTGCCATGAGCATGTAGCAAAACCAACTCGCACTTGTAGAGAGGGGGATGGGGTGGGGGAGGGGTTGACTATGGGGGTTGATCCCTTTCATTTCCGTTGGAGGGAAAATAGGAAGTTTGTGCATGGTAGACTACCCTTGGCAGAAATGGCAGGCCAAACCCAGGTAAGTGTCTTTTAAATATAATTCTAAATATAGAAGGATATTATGATTAAGGGGTAAAAAGGCTGCCTTCAAAAACACTGCATGTACGATAGCTAACTTCTAACATCTAGAGAATTATTTTCTGCGCAGTTATCAAGGAGATAATTCCTTGACTAAACAAGGAGCTAGCTGACATTAAGGCTAGATCTAGTAGTAGCCTACATTTAGCAGTAGGGCTGCAATAAAAGGTCAAGAGGCCTAACAGTTAAGTAAGGGATACTACCTAACTTTAGCTAGCATGCAAATCTTCCATTATAAACAATCACTGCGTGCACATGGATGAGTTGAATCCGATTGGAAAGGGATTGGGATCGTATTGAATTCATGTGCACAGGCTAAAGATCGTATAGGGATTGGTTTCGCGAATCCGATTGCAACCTCTGGCTTAAGCAGTTAATCCGCTTTGTGCTGCCTTGTGCACGGCATCGGATCGGATTCGCGTACTGCGTATGCACTGGAATGCACTGCTTGTAATATCAAATGCTGACGGCACAGTTCGTGTCATATCAAGGAAACCAAAAACATGCACAAGGTGGCACCAAGCGGATTAACATCGGCTTAAGCCAGGGGTTGCAATCAGATTCGCAAAACCAATCCCTATACGATCTTTAGCCTGTGCACATGAATTCGATACAATCCCAATCCCTTTCCAATCGGATTCAACTCATCCATGTGCACGCAGTGTTTGATAACTGCGCAGAAAATGATTCTCTGGACGTTAGAAGTTAGCTATCAAACCTTCCCTTACGTTACATTCACTACGGCACATGGTAGGATCGGATCGGATTGGTATTGGATTCGGTGTTGCTACCCAACGGGTGGTCTGTCCCAAATCCCTGTGCACATGAGAGTTTGTGTAAGCGGATAATGGTCAGAGATCTGGCCGTTTCCGCTACGCTAGATGGCGCTGTATTCCTTTCAACAAGTGGTGTTAGAACTACTTCAGGCTGGTGGCTGCTAAAAAGAAAATAAACAAATTATCTGGCGGCATACAAACCTAGATGACGTTCGAGGAGGTTGACAGAGCAGCATTTGCATACATGTTGTGCATTCTCCTTTGTTTGGAAGTCCATATGAACGAAAAACAGCGTTTTTGGTTTCCTTGATATGACATGAACTGTGCCGTCGGCGTTTGATATGACAAGCAATCGAGGACAACGAAAATTACTTGAGAGCAGGCGCTCTGCTACAACAAAGAAGGCCTGGACGTTCAGTATGGATACAAATCAGGGACAGAAGCTTCTAGGATCGAGTGGTCTTGCATGCGCAGTACCCGAATCCAAACCCATCCCGTGCACAAGGCGCCACCAAGCGGATTAACATCGGCCTAAGCCAGGGGTTGCAATTGGATTCGTGAAACCAATCCCTATACGATCTTTAGCCTGTGCACATGAATTCGATACGATCCCAAACCATTTCCAATCGGATTCAACTCGTCCATGTGCACACAGTGATTATAAACATGCAGTGTTTTTGAAGGCAGCCTTTTTACCCCTTAATCATAATATCCTTCTATTATATTTATTTTTCTCCCGTGTGTGAATACTTTCCACAAGTGCAAATTTCAAACCGCAAGTTCAAAATTTTTTTTCAAGCACTTTTCACCGTGACTGTAAATTCAACCAGGGGCGGAGCTAGGGGGTGGATTTTGGGGCTGAAGCCCCAAATCTCACGTTAAAAGCCCCGAATCTTTTTAAGCTTTAAAAAATTATGACAACCCTCATAATATGCTCCCTGTAAATTACATTAAAACTGATTAATGGGCAAATAGCCTACAACAAAACCCAAATTTCCCTCATTCTTAAAATGCTGTTATTCTAACGTGACCCAACTAGAAAAATAGGAAAAATTAGGCTGCTATAATAATTCTAGCCTGGTAAACCAGCCCCTCATACTTCTTTTTATTTTGTACAGAATTCTGAAATGAAGTATGAGTGCTTGGTTTACCAGGCTATAATAATTCCCCTCCTCACACAAAACGGATTACCAGCGTTGTTTAAAATGGCATGCTTCCACACTTGCTAGTAATCTGTCACCGTGTGGAGATTTCCACAACAACGCTACACAATAAAATAAGATGGGACATTTTGCACTTGTGTGTGTATATATATATATATATATATATATATATATATATATATATATATATATATATATATATATATATATATCTGTATGTATAATAATCCAAAGCCAAAGGAAAACAATAAACCAAGTGACAATATTCTTTCTCAAATTGTATGATTATGTCAGTCGTATTCGTTGTGGAAGGGGGAGAGTTCCATGGACCGGTGTCCATGGCACTCCGCAGTGGATGGGATGTTGCACGTTTGAATTAAATAATCAGCGAACTAATTTGTCTTAGGTGCTGTATCTGCGTTGCGATTTACACTAGACCCATTAAATAGAGTTACCTTGTGGGAAGGATATCTCTTAGTCTCTTCCTTTAAAAAAAGAAAAATGTTAATTTACATGTCATGGGGTAAGAAGAGTTAATGAAATTGGGATGTAAAGAATAACTTGGTGTTATGATACATTAGCTAGTAATTTTCTCCATTCCTGAGCTTTGATTGCCATCTAGTGGAAAGCATATGCAAAAAAAGCGAACAAGTACTCCATCTCTGCAGTCCCAGTTTGAATCTACTGAAAGTTAGTATCACATGAGTCTCAATTTTGCTATTGTTGTTTACATAAGAATCTGTAGAAGTCACTAATTAAGTGGTTGTTGTTTCTTTCCATATTGTCTTGTGCAGGCCATGCAACTTAGAATATAGGCTATGAATTAGAAGGGATTTAGGATTTGACATGTCTAACAGATCACTATAAAATGGACTACAATGCAGGGAATTGCATCTAAGAAATCCCAAATTTTCTGGGGGAGGACGCCCAGACCCCCCCCCCCCCACACACACACGTACTGTATATGAAAATAGGCAAATTTCAAGTTCAAATTTTTGTTCTACGCATTCTCACATTATATTCTACAAGTTCTCAAATCAACCCGCTTACACGCTCTCCCATTTTGCAACATATTTACCTTCATAGGTAACACTGGTGATGACCAGGAAGGTAATTTAGCAAGCACATGCATGCCACCATAAGAGGGCGACAGGTCTATGGGGAACAAATCAGCCCCATCTCGCAATGGTGAATTCCATTAAAAATTCCTGGATCCAGACGGTGATTCAGATCACCACCAAAATCTAATCACTTTTAAGTTAGGCCATTTTTGACCTACCCTGAACATTTTTATCAAAATCCATCCAGATCTTTTTGAGTTATCTTGCTAACCAACCAACCATGCAACCAACAAACAAACGCCAGTGATTTCATAAACTCCTGGCGGAGGTAAATGTACTAGTAATCTGTCATGGTGCTTGAAATTTAATTTTATTTAATGTTGTTGTTTTTTTATTTATTAAACTATTGAATGATCATGTGCATACAGGAAGCCCTTAAAAGTCATCAGACATACCGGCCAGGATGAGTCGGACTGCTCAGACGACAGAAGCGTAGCGTCCGTTGGCTCCAGTGACCTTAATTTTGATTTTCTACCAAAAGGTTTGAAACTGCTTGTACTTTGCATGTTGAAAGTGTGGTCATCAATAACAAATCCATTTAATTTCAATTTTTGAAAAAAAAAAATCATGGCAGTATCATGCAAATGATTTTATTCTTATATCTTTTTAGGAACAGTTGTTGTGAGACCACAGCCTGTAGAGGATGGAGGAGACGAGTTTATCGGCCCTGAGTTCGGTAGCAAAACACGGAGCAAACAGAATAGGTTGCTCAGACAGAGTGAGTTTTCACTGAAGACAAACTACATGGAAGTAAAAATAAGGGCGGAAACTTACGTTATTGATTAGTTTTCTTTGTTAATATAAAAAAAACTTGAAATAATTTTTAGCATAGGCACTACATTTTTAAATCCTCTATGGCAAAAGGTTTAGTTTCTATTATTTCAAGGATTGCAAGAAGCAAGCCATGCCCACAGACACGGATATGTAACTACATTAATGAAAGTTGTGCATTTGTTTCCTGTGTTCAATTAGACTATGGGCTCCAGGTAGTAAGCTGTACAGCCTGTGGACAGCAGGTCAACCATTTCCAAAAGGATTCTGTCTACAGGCACCCAGCCCTCAAAGTGCTCATCTGCAAGGTAACTTGCCTGCTAGTGGACAAGAGCATAGCAGAAAAAAATATAAACAGATACATGAATATGACATTATGCAGAATGATGATGATGTGAGTCTTTTGTTCTAGTCTTGTTACAGGTACTACATGAGCGATGACATCAGCAAGGATGCAGATGGGGGCGACGCCCAGTGCAGGTACAACTGCAGCATTATGGATGTTTTTTTGCATTGTGTATACATGCATCACAAGAAAAAAAAAACTGGAAAGACCTTGTAGGGCAGTTTTCCCTTTAGAGCGGACCGCACTAGTAGTTAAAAGAGACGGGACACTTGTACAGCACATGTATACACTTCTGATACAATGGCAAGTAGCAATATGTTGTATGTACTGTGGGCCACTGAGCTAGCCTGACAAGCCTGCCCACATCAAAGTTTGTGGTCTGACCGTGATGGATAGCGCAGGCGCAAGGTCCAATCCAAGGTTTTTCAAACCACCTCTGCACGCAATAGGGTAGTGCTACGGCCAGTCCGAACAATGAACATGTTTACCATGGCACTACACCAGTGCAGCGTCAAAGTCCTGTCGCCATCGCGTTCAGCCCTAGGGCTGGGCGATATGGACCTAAACTAATATCACGATATTTCTGGGCTGACTGGCGATATACGATACATATCGATATTTCAAAAACAGGATGAGCAAAGTGTTTCATGTTAAGTTAAGATTGCTCTAAAAGAGCTGTGCAAATGAAAAAGTAAACAGTAACATACGCAGGGGTACAGCTGAGTGATCCGAGAAAGCTCCGGCTGTCTGAACAGTGTGAACACATTAGGATAAGTGGTTTTGATAAAGTGGTATTGTATCATTGAAAATATATCGATATGGCGATATAGTGTCAAATACATATCTTCTTTAAAAATATATCGATATTACGATAATATCGATGTATCGGCCAGCCCTATTCAGCCCGTCAAGCAACTTTCTACAACGATGGGCCGATGTGACCACTGAGATTTAATGGGTCTTGGCTAGACTGTAACAAGGACAGAAATTTCAACTGCTACTGCTAGGGTAGGTCTAGAGTTCTGGGCTGCCTGTGAACGTGATCACTTTTCAAACACCATTAGCATTTAGCTGCTTTATTCTTGTGTCGTTTCAGGTGGTGTGCGGAGGGCGGCAATTTGATTTGCTGTGACTACTGCACCAATTCTTTCTGCAAAAAGTGTGTGTTGCGCAACTTTGGGCGCAAAGAATTGTCTGGCATCCTGGACGGCGACAAAAAGTGGCACTGCTACGTGTGCCGGCCTGAGCCCCTTGTGAGATTGGTGCTGGCGTGCGATGCCACCCTTCAGAAACTCGAAAATGCTGGACTGACGAGGGCATGCCTGGAGCCGCCACAGGGAGCGAAGATTGTGGATCGGAGGAGGCGCGAGTACCACCAGACTCAAGGTTGTCAGGCGTCCTTTCTCTCTACCGGCCTCTTGCAAAGGACTCAGCGCCTGGTAGAGATGACCTTGGCGCTCAACCAGTCCTTCGTGTACTTCCTGCAAGGCAACGAGGACGACAGCAGTGACGAAGAGCAGGACAGGATCATCAAACTGAGGGACTATTCCAACGTTCCTATAGACCTACAGAATGCCTACGATGCCTTGCAGAACGCTGTGACAATTGAGCTTCGTAGGTGCGGGTACGAAAACCCAAGGACGCTGTACGCCGCTCGCGAGGAAGACAGTCTTGCGTCTAAGGTCAGTGAAGGTCAAACATCCGCTGTGGGAGGAGAGGAGGTAGGAGGCGTTCAGCCGTCAGACGAGGAGAGCAGGTGCATGAAGGGAAGTGTCATGTTGCAGTTGGAGAAGATTTCAAATGCTGACCAGGAGCAGACCAGAATGAACAAAAGTGAACCTCATGACCAGTCGTCCTCTCCTACATACTCCTCGTCGTCCACCTCTTCCACACCTACAACACCTCTGCAGAAAAGGGGCAGAGGACGACCCCGCAAACATGCCAAGCTACCCACGCCAGCGGAGATCTCGTCTAACAGCTCGTCGAGTGAGACGGGGGGATGTTCCTCCGAGAGTGGCTGTGACGGTGACTATAAATGCCAGTACCCCACAGCCAAAATGGTTTCCCCACTGAATACCAGGAAGTTTCAGTTATCACCAAGTGAGTTACAAGGATACAAGGATATTTATTTGTCACATACATAGACATACTGAGTAGTAGGACATGCAGTGAAACTTTTGAACATGCAGTGAAACTGTTGAGTTCTGTTTACATTTTAGATATGCAGCCATTGTCATAATGAACCAGTGAAGTGATGCTAATAATGCTAAATGTTCTCAGGTGTTTTTCAAAAATAGTTAACATCATTATTCTTTTCATCATAGAATTTTTTTTGGATGACTGTTCTGGATGTGTCTTTACATGGCCTGCAGACATAAAGAGTATATGATTAAATACATTTTCTATTGTTTATAGACATGGATCTGCAGACCGTTCACTGCACTGCTTGTGGAGAGCAAGTGAATCACTTCCAGTGGGATGCCATCTACAGACATCCAGCCCTCAGAGTACTTATTTGTGAGGTAATTTGTTTGATTGTGAAGAACACCAAACAGCCTAACTAATCAAAGACTAATCAAAACATAGACTAATTCACTGGCATTTTAGGGAGGACAAGTAATGAATGTTTGTCGTCCTTTAGTCCTGTTACAGGTACTACATGAGTGACGACATAAGCAAGGATGTGGATGGGACGGATGAACAGTGCAGGTATAGTGGAGTATACAGTGTATACTCTGTTTCTTATATTTTATTTTATACCACACCAGTATGTTAGTGTTACGTTTTCCTTTTGGGAAGTGTTTCATCTCAAAACAACTTAAATGGGGTTGAAACTAAAATTGGGTTATTTTTCAGTCCATCAGTGACAAATCTAGTGTTGTGGTATTCTAGTTGGACCAATTTATGGTTAATTGCAAGTTACTGCTGCAGTGCTATCCTTAAAGGTGTCATTGCATTGTTTTTTAATTAATTTTGCGGTGGTCTCTAGTATTAATGAATGCCCTGTGAGCCAGTTTTGGTGAAAAACTGCTTTATTGCTCCTATTACAGGCTGTGCTAGTTTGGTGGAGGTGAGGCGGGGAGAATGACAGGTTCTGGGCTATGCTAGTCACAGGCTACCATCTTTCAAAGCCTATTCAGTCATAGCATACCAAATAGAAAATCTAAAGTTTTTAAACAAACATACCTATATTTTGCTAAGTAAAAGGATGTTAAGTATCCTGGCTTTGCGTTTGCGTGTGTAAACACTTTTTTCTGAATTCAGTATCCCGGAATAAGCCCTTACCCCGGTTTCTGAGAAATCGGGATATGCTAGGTGGAGTACTCCGAAAGAAACCGGGATACTGTGGCCTGTAAACACCTGAAGGTTCTGACAGCGTTGTCTGTGTAAGAAGAAATCGGGATACTAGTGTTTTTCATGTATTCATTATATATTTCATATATTAATAACCCTGCGTTCATGTAAACACCTTATCCCGAATTTGATCAGAACTGGGATAAGCCTCATATTCAGGATATTAAAGTGCATGTAAGCACAGTCAGTGACTGATGGGGGCAATCGGGGTAGAAGAACATTTTTAAGTGCAGCATGCAGCTCGTAGTTACCTATCGTATTTCAAAAAGAGCAAGTACTGAACAGTTTCTCAGGGAATGACCGCTTTAAAGGACCACTCCATTTTGTTTGTGAAATAGGCTCATTTTCAGTATTTTCAACTGTTGAGTTTTACCATTTTTAACTAAATAATTGAATCAGATTAGACCAGTAGCATCATAACTGGTCCAATCCAATTCAATGATTTGTGCTAGGCTAATAACTGAAGTGCTACATCCAGATTCAGAGATCCTACTGTCAAAATGGTAACTCTAGGGGAGTTGGGGAATGAGTGTTTGGCATAAAAATTATTTAACAGAGATATTAGTCTGGAGATGCTCTATTATAATTCCTCGAGAAAATATGTAATTCATTGGCATGATTTAGGTCATGACAAAAAAGCTGAAGTCAGTAAATCTGAAAAGAAAAGGGCTCTTGGTTGTTATTCTCAATAGAAAAAAAAATCTTTCTTAAAAGCACATACTTTGTTGCCATGATCACAAGTTAGACATTTCTCAAAAGGAAAACATTATTTTTAAAATGAAATCTAAAATCTTAAAATAAATGTTTGGGATGCTTTTAAACATGGTCTCCTTTTCTATGCTAATGCTGTTAAGGTGGTGCGCTGAAGGAGGAAACCTCATTTGCTGCGACTACTGCACAAACGCCTTCTGTAAAAAGTGTGTGCTGCGCAACTTTGGACGCCAAGCCCTGTCGCACATCTTGAACGACGGCAGGCAATGGCTCTGCTACATCTGCAACCCAGAGCCCCTGGTGGGCCTGGTGCTGGCCTGTGACGGCACCTTCGAGAACCTTCAGAACATCGCCACAAAAAGGGCTCGCTTGGACCCCCCAGTCATTGACAGATTCGTCCAGAAGTTTCAGTACAGCCATCCTCAGGACTTCAATGCCTCCGTCCACCCCTCCGCGAGGAGTCGGCATCTGGTTGAAGTGACCACTGGACTTAATGAGTCGTATATGCAATTCATGCAGAGCTTCCGAGAGGACGGCTTTGAGGAGGAAGAGGAGGAGGAGGAGGAGAACGACGACAGACCAGTGAAACTCAAAACGTACTTTAGTATTCTTGCAGACCTGAAGAAGGCCCACGATGCCTTAAAGGACACGGTTGAGGGGGAGCTGCAGAGACACACACTCAAAGGCCCACAGGCCACAGACTGACTGACTGTACAAAGGAGAATGGACTTGAATAAATTAAGCCGGTTTGAAACAAACTCAATGGATGTCTGTTTACATTATATTACATTACATTGCATTTAGCTGACGCTCTTATCCAGAGCAACTTACAATGAATTGGGTACAGGGGCAGTCGCCCTGGAGTAATGTGGGGTTAGGTGCCTTGCTCAAGGGCACTTCAGATTTGTCTTTACAAATCTGTGTTATACTCTTCGAGATAAGTGTGTAGGTTGGCCAGTGTTTTTCTGGAGATATGAATTCAGAACTGGGAGATGCTGTCTTTTTGTATTAGCTTTTCCGTTATATGCCATTGACCTTCAGAATTTCAGAATGAAAAAAATAAGCGAGGAAAGCAAAAAAAAAAACTAAGTGTAGTTGTAACAATAAAAAATCTAAATGACCAAAGTCAGCTATGGCACTGCAAGCAGTAGCTTAACTTGCCAAAGCTGAAATCCTATTAGACTGGTGGTAAATGTTTTACTGTGAAATAAAACTTGTCACATAGTAATAGAACAAAAAATTAAGTTATTAAAATTTGAGTATGGAATTTAAAAAAGGTTGTGAAGATTTCTACAATTGAAATAAATGGTGGTGATACTGTACATGCAGTATTAGCATGGCGTAACCACTCGAGTTATGTAAAGAAATTTGGGCATCTTACTAGACGTATGTAAGTCACTATGTGGGTGTATGGGCTTAAACCCTGATTGTACAGAAGAAAATAACCTCCACCCTTCATAATTCTAAATATTTTCTATACCACGTAGTCAAGTATGTTATTACTGCTCTGAAACATTCCATAATTGCACAAAAAACATCATATTGTTATTATATTGGTTATGATGGCACCTGCCATGAAATGGTTGAAGGTTTCAAAATGTCATGGACACCATATGCCTGTGGTATACAGGGTTCTCACATAATGGAGCAAACGTCACTTTTGAAAGAGAATTTGCCTCATTTCAATGTGCAGCGTGGTAGTGTTTTGTGACTTATTTGCACCTATTTGCACTTTGCCTCCGTTTTGGGTGCTCACACAGTTAACCCCGGGACACATGTTTCTCAGTTAAACATTTACACTGCCACCTCATGATGACTCCCCCCCAAAGTGCCGTTTCGAGCACTTTATATCATGTATCCACTGCCAGGCTAGAGCTCTGTTCGTTAATGCTAATATTCATGACCCTTGGGCTCTAAATCATTTGGTCATCAGAACGTTTTTTTTTTTTTTTTTTTTGTGCTGTTGCCCTTGCTGTGCAACCATCAATGTGAAGCTTTTTAAAATGGTAAGCTTCTCCTCACATTTTTAAAAGAGATGTTTCTTTCACATTGCCTGCTGCGTGATTCAGGATGTTGATTAAGACCAATCATGATGAGTCACAACAGAGTGCGTACAGTTGACACTTCAGTGTGTTAAAAATGTTACTACAGAGGGAGATGCATAGAACTCAACTGTACCCAACAGTATCAGCTGCCTTAACAAAGAGGACTATTTGCATGCCCTGTAGCTTCCCTCTGATCTGGAGATGTAGTATATATTTTGACTGGGAGAATTGTTTCCAGAAACTTGAAGTATGGTGGAATGTTTGATTTCCAGTTTTACCAAACATGCAAACGAACATCTGCTTGCAAAATGTAATAAATCACTGTTGGTATTGTGCAGTCTCATGTAAATTCTCACCAATGGTGCATTGTGTTATTGGGTCTAACCAGGGAGTCCAGCAGGGACATATAACCCAGGATAGCATAAATAATAGATTTGTACTTAAAAAAAATACTTTTAAGGGTGGGCCACACGGGAGTATTGGTCAAGACCTGCTGGCTCACCACTTCAAGTCTCATCCCTCAGAGCCTCTTTCTGACTATGCCTTTCCAGCCCTCACGGTTGAAAGTTCTCACTGTGCCTCCCACAGGACAACAGAACAGAACAGGTCCTCTTCACAACTGAGAAAAAAGAAAATGAGATGGAACTGAGGTGCAGCACCCTGCACAGTGTGCTTTCCAGGACAGACTTTCTTAAAGAGTGCCATTTTGCTGCGTCCATGGGTGTCAGATGCCTTTACAGTTAACCAAAAATCATTTTATAAATAAACTATTTAACTAGAGGTAAATTGGTCTAGTTGCCCCAAATGTTGATCAAGACCATTCACCTGTCTGCAAGGATTTGCAATTCCTGCAAGTAAACAGCAAGCATATTATTACCTGGTCCCCCAGAAGGGAATTGACCAGGTATTGCAATGACCCTGTCCGTGTGTGTGTCTGTTTGTCTGTCTGTCTGTCTGTCTGTCTGTCTGTCTGTCCGCCCGCCCGCCCGCCCGTAATGACCCTGTCCGTCCACATGGGTGACCAGGTTGCCATCTCTGACTGCGCTTGTTTATGTGTTTATATTTATGCGTCAGCAGTCTGCATAAGCAATAGCAATGTTTTCCTTAAATGTGTAAATGAGTAAACCTTATAAATCACATCAGATCTAATTTCTTGGAAACCTCGGTCGTATGTGTCTAATAGTAAGTGGCCATTAAAGGTTCCTCAACTGGGTAAGACCTTTTTAATTTATGAGGTAAAGAGTTCAAGACACTCGCCAAACCTTTCAGGGTAAATCCAAGAACTATACTTCTGCCGGTAGGAGGCGGCAGGTAGGAGTTTCTCACACCAGATGATGCACCTGTTTGGTGATGTTAAGATAAAATAGAGCGCCGAAGGATGCAGGTGTCAAACGTTCAAGCGTTCTCGCAGAGAGCGTGTGGTTATGGCTGTACGGGAAACATTTAGACGTTGTGTATGGCTGCTGTCGTGGATCCCTGTTACAATTCTCATATCGGTGATCTTGTGGTCCTATTACGCGTACGTGGTTCAGCTCTGCCTCAGTAAGTAGTTCTATTTTATGCCAAGACGATTTAGCATTTTCCGTGTGCTTATTGAGAGTCGTTGTTGTTGGTTTAATATAGAGTAATCAGACGTTATTGTAAATAAAATTGGAATCAAATCCAAATAAAAGCGAGCATAACTACCTTTTTTTTCAGTCACCCTGACAGGCACAGCAAGAAAAGGTAGTAGATGGTCTCTTCTTGTTTTGTGTGACTTGCATTCGGAGTATTTGGTTATTTTTCCTTTTACACAGCAACAATTTATTGCATTTGTTTGGCATACCACTGCATCCTCTTTTTTTCTCCTTGGCCATGTGTTCACCAGTGATACACCTCCTGATGTTCCATGTTTGTTTTGGGATGTTCTCCTGGGCATTTTGGATGTCTGCATTCACTGCCCCATCTCCACCTTCTGAAGAGGTAAAACTAGTAATATTTTTATTACGGTCCATACTTGTGCTTATCTAAAGACCCTAAAGGTTTTGAGAAGAACTTATAAGTTATATCTTCACTGCTGTAAGGTTAATTTAGTTCATGGTATGAATCTCACTTGTGTGTGTTTGTGTGTGTCTCCGGGTGTGTGTATCTGTGTGTCCAGTTCCAGCTCTCTCTGTCGGACAAACAGCGCTATGCAGAGCAGGACACACCAGAGGCTCAGAGGCAGGTCCTGCTGGAGATCTCTCAGAAGCTTCCGGTGCACTCACGCTCTGCCTCAGGAGGTGAGCTCACACTAATTCAAGCCTGTTAAGCTCTATTACAAAAGAGGCACGTCTCCTTATAATAATAGTAATAGTGCATTTTGCCACTACTGGACTATAACAAAGCTTGTCATGTATTTCTCTCTTGTGCTCCTTTGCTAAACTGTTAAAGCATTTTGAGCTACATCCTTTGTATAAAAGGCGGCATACAAGTAAAGATTATTATTGTTGTTGTTGTTGTTATTACTGTTGTTATTATTGTTATTATTGTTGTTATTATTATTGTTGCATTTTCTTCAATGGGTATTTCAGGTTACCCAAGGACACTGTTGTCATAAAACAACATAAAAAAAACAAATATGTAATAACATTGAACACCTGATACAGGCAATATAACTGTCACTACCATTAATCACAGCTGTTTCTCCTCTATTGTAGACTGTTTTGATACTTTGTGCGTGTGTTTGCGCGGGCGTGCTGGTGTGTGTATGTGTGTGTGTGTTAGGGGTGGAAAATAACTTTGCAAAATGTAAACTTTTGGTAAACCAGCCACTGACTCCATGGACTCCATTCTCTCCATTTTACTAATTGAAATCCTGAGACAAGGTTGAGTGTAGGCCTGCCTGTGGGTATGAGCTGCTGAGTGGCCTTGCTTCCAGGGCTCTATGACTTAAAGATGAAGACCTTCGTTAGGAACGCAGAGATGCACCTAAGTGTCTTTTGGCGTGAGAGGTGACACCTTGATGTACCTTGCTGTCCAGTGACCACTGCTAGATTGCGTGCGTGTGTGTGTGTGTGTGTGTGTGTGTGTGTGTGTGTGTGTGTGTGTGTGTGTGTGTGTGTCTAGCTATCCGGTTTTGTCGTCATTGCCAGTTGATTAAACCAGACCGCTGCCATCACTGTTCAGCTTGCCAAACGTAAGAGCTCCGCCGTGTTTGTGTGTGTGTGCTGTGTCTCTTTCTGTGCATGCCAATGTGTGTGTGTGTGTGTGTTTGTGTGTATGTACGCAGAAGTTAAGGTGAATGTGAATGTTAACACATTTTACCCCTTTTCACAGCTTTTACTAGTTTTGACCTGAGAAGTAAGAAATGCAATATTAGCCGTAGTCTAGGTGGGGGTTGGCAAGTTGTGGACAGGTAATTAGCCAGCCTAGAGGAAGTGTTTGGTCAAATTTATGTGAGTGGACAACTGCAATGCCTCCGATGTATTTCAACCACAGAGGGTGTCAAGTTTTGTTTGCTGTGGTTAACAGGTTGCATCGTGTGGTGATCTATGGACGTGCATGCTTGCGTGTGTCTGATTACACCTCCATGCCATTGCTCTGTTTGTTATACATTAATGAGGTTTTGCTTACTGCGCTAAGAGCTGCTCCTCCAACATTTTTACTGTCATGTTCATGCTCGAGTATTGACATCCTCTCCAGTCGGTCTTATGTGTCTCCACTGTGCAAAACCATCTAAGTGCATTTGTGATTAATTTAAAGAAACATATTTATATGATTTTGATAAACTTTTATCAGTCCACCTCCAATTGGACTGTTTTGGCTTGATTTGTTATTACTTGATAATGCTATTTAAATTGCAGTTTGAGAGATTATTTGGAAATTATTATTAAAACAACTTAATTTTTGCACATTTCTGAAAATGGACTTAGAGGGTTTTGCATCTGAAGTCTTCATTTTCATTCGTCTGTAATTTAAATATGTTGTTTTTGTTTCTTTTTTCCAGCATTTATTTTGTTCATAGCAGGCTGTAGTGCTCAGTGAAGTTTGCAGTGTTTGCTAATTACTAGAAGTGTAATTCTAGACTAATGAGAGTGGCCATGTTTGCTGTCTGTGTCAGGTGCGTGCTAAGGATGGACCATCATTGTCCATGGTAGGTGAGTTTACCCGGACACTATGAAGTGTGTTCAGCCCTCTAATCTAATCCTTTCGGTTTGTCAGCGGCTCCGCAGGGAAGTCCTATCACATTGTGTCTGTCTGTCTGTCTGTCTGGCTGGCTGGCTGGCTGGCTGGGTATTTTTTTCAGGCTGAACAACTGTGTGGGATTCTCCAACTACAAGTTTTTTCTGCTCTTCCTGATGTTCTCCTGGCTCTACTGCCTCTTCATTGTGGCCACAGTCGCGCCATACTTCATCAAGTTCTGGCTGGTGAGTACGCCATGTTTGCTGGGCTTTTGTACCAGGAGGAGGAGGGGGAAATAGTGTTTGTAGGAACAGTAATTAATACCTGCCTGTTTGGATACAAAAAACAAGTACAACGCACTAGTTGTTTGGGTGAGTGAAATCATCCTTCCTCAAGCCTCAAGGAGAGGCACTTTTAACAAATGTTATAGGCCAGTCCAATTTATATTATTTCTATTTTACAAAAGACACCACCAAAATATATTTTTTCTTATGATTCTTGTCCCTATATGTCTCTCTGTGTCTCTCTCTCTTTCTCCTCTCTCTCTCTCTCTCTCTGTCTTTCTCTCGCTCTCTCTCTTACATACACACACACAGGGCAAGTTTTTAAACTACTCATCGGTGAAACTGCATGTGTTCTTCCTGATGCTGGTGCCGGGGATGTTCGCCTTTACTCTGACCTTTCTACTCGCCTTCCACTGCTGGCTGGTCATCACAAACAAGACCACTCTTGGTTAGCCCACAATGCCAGCTGCACCAAGTTCAACAGATAGTTACACAAACATACTCAGCTAACTTATAGAAAAAGAACAAAAAAAACAACAGGTAATAAGATGTAAGATATACAGTCAGAGTTATATATGGGACAGCATATAGAATGAAATCGTAGGGAGGTTGTCTCAGTACCTTGTTTATATTATGGAGTCTTCTTCAGCATCTCTGACGCAAACGGATGAGAAATGCCTGAGTCATTGTGTAAAATGAAATTAGTTTGCAATCTCACACTTGCTTGCATTCATTTCCGATTTTATGATGGTCTTTCATTGATGCGGAAAATGTTGCCAACTCCCTCTCTTTCTCTCTCTCTCTCTTTCTCTGTCTCTCTCTCTCTCTCTCTCTCCCTCCCTCCCTCCCTCCCTCTCATGTCAGAGTGGTTATCAGCGCCTTTTTTCCCCCATGGACCTGACAGAACAGCGTTTGATGTAGGCCTAAAGCACAATGTTTTGCAGGTGTTCGGATCACAGAGAAGATTTTGGCTGCTGCCTGTCTTCAGCAGGTCAGTGTCTTTGATCAGATTCCGAACTTTTATGTCATGTTATTCCCAAATGGCTACCAAAAGAGATTTTGTTTTTAATTTTGTTCACATGCAGTGATGGTGATGGACAGATCTTCCCTCTCAGAGGGAAGCCTTTGGTCCCAAACCCTGGAGGCTTTCATTTAACCGGAACCTGTGAAGAGCCAGAGAAACATATGGGTAATGCACGTTCTTATAAATGCACTGCATTTAAACGTAGGGAAAAGAAACACAAACATGCAAAAAACGAAGAAAATTCAAAAATGCATGACCAGTCAGACTGAAAGTTAGTTACAAAATAAATATAATTGCCATTGTATAATAATAAAATATATATTTTTTATGACTGTAGGAGTTTTTTAAAATCTTTAAAAACTGACTTGAACCACCTCAAACAATGTAGACTACTTTTAGTGACCATTATCAGTATTGACAGATCTTTTATTTAAAAACATGGATTAAATTTACCCAGAGTTCTCACGCTGTCTTTTAAGGTGATCTCCAACCAAGAGCCGTCATTAACTTGAGTGTGTGACACACAGAGTAGAGTTACAGTCACACCTATCTGATTCTCTCCCCTCTCACTCACACACGTACACACTGTCCTTCCATGTGGAAAAATAAACATGTGTGGCTCTCAGGTATGCAAATACAAAAACGTGTGTATAATACTCCATTATATACATTTCCCATATTTTCTCTTCAACAAGGGGAGATGTATGGGAAATTTCTGATTTCAAAGTGACTTCTTCAAAGGCCACAGGTGTGTTTGTGCTCTGTTAGAGGCACAACAGAAACAGTCAATACATTGTTTTTTGTTTGTTTTTGGAACTAATCAGCAATCCCATTTTACTTGACAAATTTGTAGAAGCTCTCTTGGCAAGTACCAGTGCTTTGACAATAGGCTTTGTTGAAGTCAAGTTATACAAATTCATTTTGAGTGACACATGAATGTACCTGCACTTAGAGGCTTATGGAGCAGTAGAGGTGGGGCATGCGCGAGCGGTGACACGGTCCATGCACGTCTCCTTTCTCCTCCTATTTTATCTTTTAATTCTTGCACTCTTTTAAGCTCTATAGGTGTATTTCTGTTATGTCTGTATTATAGTCTACTGCCTATCCTGCCATCTGTTACACTAAAAAACATAAAAACACTCTGTTTTTTAGGAGACGTGCAATGTTGAGCCACCTGAATTTCCCTTAGCGGGGTAAAAAAGTTTACCTTAACCTTAACCTTGACGCAGTCAACCTGCAGTGGTGTTTTTGCAGTTACCAGACCGTTGTTTTTAAAACTGGTATGTGTTACTGTTTTGTTCCCTTAGGAAAGTATCCCTCTATGGATTCCACTGAGTTGCTCTGGGACATTCAGTTTGAGACCAGAACACATCTCCACCTGGAAGCTGAACTCTGAGGAAGCCAGAGGGAGGGCAAAGTCAAGCTAAGTTATATATGTTATGGAATGATCCCAAGAAAAAGCAGACCCCGTCTTTACCACCCCCTGTAATTGTCTAGGAGCCAAAATAAAGCTAAAAATAGGCATGCTCACAAGCAGGATATTTGTGCAGCAGTATAAGGCTGACAAACATCTCGTAGACTGAAATTGAAAAGCCTTTGGAGAGGTAGATCAGCTGATGCTTTGTTATTTCACATGGAAGTCAATTAAATGCTTTAAAATACGTTTATTGTGTATAACCACAAAACCCGTTAATAAAAAAAACACAAAATACAAATATTTATTCATTATTTCTTTATTTTTCACTTAGAGACCTACGAAGGAGAAGGTGTAAGGGTGTGTGTAGCGCAGTAGCCCATGCAGCAAGTATGCTGATGTGGCCCACCAGTTTGGAATGTGGCATTTGCACTTAGCTTTCTTGTGCCATGGAATTCCAGCGCATACATGTTTAGGTATTTGCTGTCTTGTGTTGTATTAACTTCACTTGTGCGAGGACTAGATCTAATTAAGGCTGCAAATCTCAAAGAGGCTAAAGTTAAGCAAACATATACACATAGACAACACTTCGCGTTGGCCTGTCCAAGCGAAGATGCACTGCAACAATAGCACACTTGGTGTGTGTGTGTAACGTATCGATCCGCAGCATGGTCAGTCAGTTCCAAAGTATCTCTGGCCAAAGTGTGTTGGCGCCACTGGGTGGACTTCCGTTGTCAGTATGGTGATGTCAGGAAACTCCTGAATGATTGATTTAGCACCTGTAAACACACACACACACACACACACACATATATTCACACACACATACACGCGCACACACACACGCTTAACAGTGGTCAACCTCTCAGACTGCAGATTACTACTCACACTTTTTAAAACTTGCACAGAAACAGCTACAAAAACACTTGGGAGTAAAAACGTAGATAGCACGATAGGCTTTCCTTTTGGCAAGTCAGGTGCCAAGCATGCACTTCTGACACTACACAGGAATGAAGCAGGTATATTTCCTTTCTGGTAACACTATCCCACAGCAATCCTGATCTGGCTCCCAGGAACCTCAATCAAAGTATGCTTAGAGTGTCTCCCCCACTGCCAATACTTACCTTTATCAAGTGTTTTCAGTGAAGAATGGCTGCCCTAAACCTGTGATTAATTGACAAGACCTATTTGAACCACTCACAGTCTTTAGGGGTGAGTTGAGACTAATTTGGTTGAAAAGTACAAAGGAACGCCTATAAAACATGCAGTGTCATGCAGCACTGTGCCACAGTTGGCTAAGGTGTTCTTTTGATATATCCAAGGACCTGGGCAGAGTTTGATCCAAGGTCATTTCCCGACCCTACCCTGTCTCTCAATCCCTGTCATTTCCTGTGTCTATCTCTCTCACAAACGGTCCTACCAACACAGACGAAGCCTGAACAAAATGCAGCGTCATCCCATTGCCCACTGACCAAGGCCTGGCCAGGACTCACCGTGTGGTGTGGAGAAGAGGCTGAGGAGAATGATGTGTTTGGCCTGTAGCCTGTGTTCTCGTAGAACTCGCACTGCCTCTATCACAGTATTCCCTGTGCCTGAAACACACACACCAAGGGACGGACATACACATACACACACACACGCACAGAGTAACAGAGAAGTTATCACACATGCAAACAAGAACAGGATTACGCATAACTGTAACGCACTGTCTAATACACTGGGCAAACAGACTAGCTCACTGATGTGTGCAGGGGTGGCGGGTGATTTGAGTGGCATACTGTACGTACTGAGGATAGGGTACATGAGCAGGACCTTGCGCCGGCTGATGTCAGGGGGGAACTTAGAGTAGTAAACTTTGGCTTTCTGCGTCTCCTCGTCGCTCTGGATGAGGATCTTCCCTATGCGGATGGAGCGACAGCAGTCCCTCAGGCCCTGCTCCATAGCCTCCCCTGTGGAGACAAGTAGGCAGCACACTGCTTCACCTGCCCGACCCTCTAGCCTGGTAAACCAGCCCCTCGTACTTTTTTTCATTTTGCACAGAGAGTCTGGCTTTGCTGCATTTAGAAACAATTTCTTCCTGGAGGTGTGGACTTTGCTGAAGCTTTAAACAATTCTCTCTGCCTTTACCCAATTGCTAACTGGTCATCACGTATGCAATTAGCCTGCCTACGCACTACAATTAAAATGTAGCACACAAAGTCAATGCCATCGCTCACAAACACTCCCTCTGTTCGCTGATTGGCTCGGATTCGCTTGGTCCAAATACATGAATGTCAACGGCAGCGAGGCCAGACCCTCTGTACAAAATGAAATGAAATAGGAGTGGCTGGTTTACCAGGCTACCGACCCTCATCAGTTCCCTTAGAAACACACACCTCCTCCCTAATGTGTGTCCTTACCGCTTCTCATGATGCTGACTCCACAGTTCCCCTTCTCAAACTTAACGCCTTCATACTTGTGCCCTGTGAACCGACAGATGAGGAATGCATTTATGGAAGTCTGTTCACAGTATAGACTGCTGGTGCCATAATGCAAAGTGAAGTTAGGACAATTCCATAGGCCCTGCACTGACCATGGGCTCTGGTAGAACATAACAATTGGTATTATTATTATTTGAGAGGCCAAATACTACATTTTTCCCCTAGGGCAAAATATTAAGCTGTACCCTCAATAGAGTGTAACCAGTTTTGTTCAAGAGCAAAATGGCAGCAAGCCATGTAGAGGCTTTTCTCCTCTCACACTATCTGGATGCGCAACTCTTCATGTGGCCCCATTACTCACCTGTTGGAGTGGTAACAGTGCATTCACTGTAGGGAAGCTGATTGAGTCCCTCTTCAACCACTAATCTAATCTGAGGGGAGATGTTATAAGTCACAAGGGTGTCATCTCCATTATACACTATCATCTTCATTCCATTTACCATCCAATGTTCTATACACGAACACTAGCACACATATGTACAAGATTTTGACAATGAATTCCTTTTAAACTTCACTAAATGTGCGATATCGCTTACTTTAAGGGTGGATTATTGTGGTTTTCACTTACCAGTCTATCTGCACAGAATACAAAATCACCTCTACTGGTCGACCTGTGCACAAGAGACAAGTGTCAGGTAGGCAATTATCAATAGCCTGTCAGGCTACTGTCATCCTCCACTGCAGCCTATGCCTATGTACATAAACGGCAACATGTTGACACGATACAGGCCCAATACAAAAGGTGACCCAGGGGCATTCGATTATCAGTAGTTATATGCCTGGCCACCTGCAACAAGTTTGCCTCTATCCAATGTATACATTACGCAAAAGGACATCCACTTCAGATGGCTTATTCATTAACTTCACTCTGCTCTGTACATATGCTTCAAGGACACGTAGAAGGAAACAGGTTACATGGCGATCAAGACTAGATGGAACCTACTTGTCTCTTATGATGGTCTGCAGTTCTCGTATTTGGTCATTCAGTGGAAGGAGTTTCAACTGGGGTCCGATCATAAACTGCGTGTCGTTACTTAATAACGTTACAGTATCATTTGGACTTTCGGTGTCTCCGTCGGTTAACGGTTCCGATTGTGTCTGGAAGCTGCTATTACTGAACCGGACCTGTTTAGCCGCGTGTTCTTGGCTGTCATTTACGTTATTGCTCATCTGCTGATTATGGCAAGGCATTATGTTTTCGATTAAATACGTTTCCATAGAACAAAGAGCAGACTAAACTTAGTAATCGACTACTACCGATAACTATTATTTACCATGCGACACAAAGAATTAAATTTCCCTTTGTCATCCCTGAAAACAATGTTGCGAGGTTGTATCGCCTATAATCCCCATGACGTTGAAGTCGCTGAAACCAGGAACAAAATCAGTGGTACAGGACGTTGAATCATTTTCGAGCCTGGTGTCTGATTGGTTAAATGAATGGTCCATCTAAAAGCTGGCGGCGACGAGTAGGGCAGAAAAGTTTGCACCTTCGCCGTCTAGTGGACGTAACCAATAGTTGCAGGCATCTTGCTAACAGGTGTAACCATTTTATTTTTACTCGTGTAACATTTTAAAATAAAATAAAAATGAATCTGCCAATAGGCACGTAGCGGACATTTTATAATGTGTATTCTATTTCTGTCTTGTTGGCTTATGAATGAGATTGTTAAAACAAGTAATGCCTTCCTGCATGCCTCCCTCTTCCTTTTACAGGCCAATAACAACACTTCAGACTCATGGGTATAACCAACGAGACACAACCATGTCTAAACAGTTATTGAGTATAGTATTTTTCCACAGTTCTCCAGCTCTGTCAGTTTTCTGTGTAAACAGATATACGACATGTCTTCCACACCAGTTTTTTTCAGAGCTTCAAAATCCTTAGTAAACTGCTTATTTTACTGCAGGGCAGAGACAATAGCCCGTGCATGCAGAACTATGTCAGTATGGATATACCTTGATGCACATTTCTGAACCACTGACAAGGAATGTGTCCCGTATGTAATACCAAATAAGTGCCTCGGCTCTTCACCTCGATGTTCTCTCTAGACATCATAGCCTCAGGCAAGGGTTAATGAACAGGCCTATGGGGCCCAGGCCAAGGGGCCAGAGGTGCCAAGGGACCTGGCCAAATTGCACCACTCCCACCTCCACCCACACACACATCGTAATCTCCTTCCCCAAGGGGCCTCATGTTCCAGGTAGCATAGTGTATGTATGTTAGGTAAAACCCCACATAAAAGGCGCTAGGGTCCAGGTCAAGACAATGTTTTTGCCCAGAGGTACTCGATTCCTTTATCCATCCCTGCGTAGTCTATACATATTGTAGCCTCTCACTCACTTTATGACAAAACTACAATTCCCTGACATGCAAACAATTCCTGCTGTGAATGTTGCCCACAATTAGGGACTATCTGCAACAGGTCAAAGCCTTTCCCTCAAATCGTATTTGTCAGTAGTTGTTTCTGATTTCTCAAATACATTCGGGGACTTCTCTTTGTTTGTCTGATTCTCCATGTAAACAACTGGTTGTGCTTAAAGTTTCTGTTTGTTAAAATAAAAAGTTTTTTCCTTGCCCCTGTTGCTCCGAGCGTTCTAATGCCTGTCTGATTCTATAGGTTTCTGTAATTAAAGTTTGAACATTATTGTGTAAGGGATTCACTGTCCTTCTGAATTGGACTCTCCAGCTGTGATTCTGCCAAAGCAAAGAAATCGACATCTGGCAATTTCAAACTATCAGTAGCTATTTTAATTGCCCTTCTACAATATTGATTACATGCCACTGATTTTGTACGAAAGAGAGCAATCTTTTTCTGTAAGAGACACTGAAACTTGTACAAATAGGGTAGCATGTGTACCGAAACCCGGTTGAAATCAGAGGTGGAGATGCACACATTAAACTATGATAACATAACGACTTGAAGTAAGCTTATGAAACATTAAACCATCAAGAAACCTCTGACATAGTAAAAAATGAATGGGGAGTGACTGTGTGGAAATCATTTATGGACTCAAACAAACACCATCATTCAAACTAAATAGTTCTGAGTTGAAAAAACAACGTGTTGGGAAATCAAACCTGTCAAGGCTGTGCACACTGTTTGTAATCTGGTTGGCATGTGGAGGATGAGGCTTATTAAATTAGACTCAAAGTGTTATGCGAGTCTTCAGTTCCCTCTGTGGTGCTGCCAGTGCCATTCTTCATGCAGTCACACTCAATCACAAACAGAGTTGTGCTACGGCAGTCCAGGTCACTGGGTTTGCCGGCCTGAGACAGCGTCACATATGGTTATAAAGCCCCAGCTACATAGGCAGCCAATTCAGCTGATCCATCACTTACCCATCATTTACAGAGATTAGAATGATTCTTAAGCAGGCATGGGAAAACTGATGCTTAATTCTGCTTTCAATTATGGCCTCTTTGAATGTTCATTGTTTTATGAATCTATCCAAAACTATTTTAGGTACCTTGGTATGATTAAATTAAAGTGTAGCTTTCAACTCTTGCATCTATCTGTCTGTCTGTCTGTCTGTCTGTCTGTCTGTCTGTCTGTCTGTCTGTCTGTCTGTCTGTCTGTCTGTCTGTCTGTCTGTCTGTCTGTCTGTCTGTCTGTCTGTCTGGTGGTAACATGATGCCTTGCTTTTGTTACATTTGTAAGAGACCTAGCTATATGGGTAACCTGACATCTACATATGAAATGTAAATAAATACATCTGGGAATATAAACAATATGATGTCCCCTCTTGACTGAGATAGTAATAATGCCCCGTGTTTGTCAAAGACAAGTCTTAGAAAAAGAAAATGAGAGCATAATTTAGCTTTCACTGTGATGCCCTGTATGTCCCGCTCAAATGGATTGATCAAGCAATCTGAAGTGCAATTTGCATTTAGCTAAAATCAATTGTGGTGCTAAATGGTAAATATTGAGATCCAATTATAAATATGATCTGCTAATTTTCACTTCACTCCAAAATGTCTAACAATGTAGCTCACACAGCTATATCTGTAAGCAGTAATTTGAGGACCATGCCTTTTTAAAATCTATCTATCAGGTGTCTCCACTGGTGCACAAATGACAGTGAATTGCTATAATGGCTCATCAGTCCAGCAATGAACCATTTAGGCCATTACTCTTTGCTAGAGTCTAATGTGTTCCTGATGCAATGACTCAGGTGTGGTGCCGAGAACAAGGACTAATCAGGCTCTCAATTCATGTAGACTAGCACTAAAGATTATATGGAAACCTTTTAAAAAGAAGCAATTAAAGTGAATTGCAATGCCTCTGCTCAGTTTAATATGGGATTTTAAAATAATTGTTAAAATATTTTGAAATAATTGAAACCACAGCAACAGCACAGATATGTCTTGCCATTTTGATTGTATGTGATATCTTTCAACTCAACCAACAGAACTATTGTCCTGTTATTGTATCTGTTATAAATATGTAATAACTAGTAAAGCGTTCATGACGATAGGATCAGCACAACATTTTTTATTCCTTTCTTACAGTTTTTCTCAGTCGCTTTGGTGCTTTTCTCACATTAGTATTTACATTTGCACAGCAGTTAGTGCATTTCTCAAAACAATTAGTGCAAACTGCAAAACCTAGTGGATAACCTGTAAAAGCACGTCACTTGCTCAAAATGGATAGTCCATTCCTTAAAAGCAAGTATTCATGTCATTGAAGCTGCCAGTGTCACCAAAATGAGAAGTCTTGACACCATGGTTTATGAACAAGATAGTCAAATGGCTTTGTCATGTTTTCATTATGACAGTTCATTCTTTCAGTGTTTTACAATGCAAAAAAAGGTAAGAACTCTGTGACACGACCTGAAAATGCTCAAGACAGCACTACACACTACTTATGCAGCCATTTGAAAACTACAGTAAAGTTACACATTGCTGTAGTTAGGGGAGTAGGTGAGTACAAGACACTGAGGACATGTGTTTCACATTTTTACTATATATGCTCTTCACTGTAAAACCTAACAACTGACTTTACTTAGAATGGATAATAAATTAAACTCACGTTTTGTTTTTTGTTGAGTTTACTTGTTTAAACTAGGTTTTTGTAAATGAAAGGTAACTTCCTCATTTAAATCAAGTAAACTCTAATTGAGTTGCATAAGTTTGCGCTATGTTTGTGTTAAGTTCACAATACATGTGAACTGGCTGGATAGGTGTACATAGACATCTGCTTAGTTAAAAATGAAACTTTTCCCTTTATTTTTCAGATTCATGAGTGATTAAAACACCAGCTTATCCAACACCATCATTAAAATAAACTACTACATCTGACGCAGTTATTTAAAATGTAGGCTATTACACACAAAAAGTATAGCCTTTAAGTAGCAGAGCAAAGCAGCAGTCCTTGATGCTACTGTTTTTAGTCGATATGCTCGTGGTCTTTAGCCTCATGAGCATTCTGATCAGGAACTACTTTGGGAAATACAGGAGTCATTTTCATGATTTCCCGAAGTTGCGCATGCATTTTTTTCATAATAACTTTTAACTGATGGTGTTTGGACTGAAGGTACTGCCATAATTTCGAGTGGTTTTGGATCCGAACTTCTGGATTATACTGGATTTCAGTTCTATTGGTAAGTAATAAGCTCATTAACAGTTGAACAGAAGTCGTAGTAGTGTCACTTTTTCTGTGGTTTGCTTTAAATGCAAATAAAGTTGACACTAGCATACACGGTCGTTAGCATAATGATTAGCCAAATGGCTTTGTCTGAACTTGTTAACTGCTGATGAATTTAACAATGTAGTACCCAGTTTTTGGATTACATAATATGTAAAGATACTCGTCATTTTTGTTGTAAACATATAAGTGAGCTGGGTAAAATTACTTTTAATGTCTTGGCTGTCCACAAATGAAGCTATCGATATCATACCAGACAGGACATAACTTTAGCTAACGTTAATTTAGTGGTTTGTCTTTAGATATGGTTAGTGTGAGTAATGTGAGCAACCCAGTTTGTCGTTAAAATGATTTTGTAGGTTCATAGTGTATGATATGTACTCGTTTGTTTGTAAGTCGCAAGCTAGCGGGATAAAATAATTTGTTCAAGGCAAACTAGACTGCTAATTAAGGTTTGCCATGAGGTCAAACATAATGCTTAACTTCACCTTCGGTTCTTAACAGACACTGAGGCGCTGAAAACCGCGGTTAAATTGGTTTGATATTGGATATTGGATATTCGACACATTCAAAGACACCCATATAACTTCTGATGTATATCACCGATTCTTTTCAAACAACTTGTGATGTCTTCATGATCATCCAGGGTATATATCACAAGACAGTAATTATTTAAAAATCATACTTTGAGCCGATTTAATGCATCTTTGTGAATTCAACACCCATATAACTTCTGATATATATCACCGATTCTTTTCAAACAACTTGTGATGTCTTCATGATCATCCAGGGTATATATCACAAGACAGTAATTATTAAAAAATCATACTTTGAGCCGATTTAATGCATATTTGTGAATTCAACACCCATATAACTTCTGATGTATATCACCGATTCTTTTCAAACAACTTGTGATGTCTTCATGATCATCCAGGGTATATATCACAAGACAGTAATTATTAAAAAATCATACTATGAGCCGATTTAATGCATCTTTGTGAATTCAACACCCATATAACTTCTGATGTATATCACCGATTCTTTTCAAACAACTTGTGATGTCCTCTTGATCATCCAGGGTATATATCACAAGACAGTAATTATTAAAACATCATACTATGAGCCGATTTAATGCATCTTTGTGAATTCAACACCCATATAACTTCTCATGTACATCACCGATTCTTTTCAAACAACTTGTGATGTCTTCATGATCATCCAGGGTATATATCACAAGACAGTAATTATTAAAAAATCATACTATGAGCCGATTTAATGCATCTTTGTGAATTCAACACCCATATAACCTCTGATGTATATCACCGATTCTTTTCAAACAACTTGTGATATCCACATCATCATCCAGGGTACAGGTTGTGATATATACCCTGGATGATCATGAAGACATCACAAGTTGTTTGAAAAGAATCGGTGATGTACATGAGAAGTTATATGGGTGTTGAATTCACAAAGATGCATTAAATCGGCTCATAGTATGATGTTTTAATAATTATTGTCTTGTGATATATACCCTGGATGATCAAGAGGACATCACAAGTTGTTTGAAAAGAATCGGTGATATACATCAGAGGTTATATGGGTGTTGAATTCACAAAGATGCATTAAATCGGCTCATAGTATGATTTTTTTATAATTACTGTCTTGTGATATATACCCTGGATGATCAAGAGGACATCACAAGTTGTTTGAAAAGAATCGGTGATATACATCAGAGGTTATATGGGTGTTGAATTCACAAAGATGCATTAAATCGGCTCATAGTATGATTTTTTAATAATTACTGTCTTGTGATATATACCCTGGATGATCATGAAGACATCACAAGTTGTTTGAAAAGAATCGGTGATATACATCATAAGTTATATGGGTGTTGAATTCACAAAGATGCATTAAATCGGCTCATAGTATGATTTTTTAATAATTACTGTCTTGTGATATATACCCTGGATGATCATGAAGACATCACAAGTTGTTTGAAAAGAATCAGTGATATACATCAGAAGTTATATGGGTGTTGAATTCACAAAGATGCATTAAATCGGCTCATAGTATGATTTTTTTAATAATTACTGTCTTGTGATATATACACTGGATGATTATGAAGACATCACAAGTTGTTTGAAAAGAATCGGTGATATATATCAGAAGTTATATGGGTGTTGAACTCACAAAGATGCATTAAATCGGCTCAAAGTATGATTTTTAAATAATTACTGTCTTGTGATATATACCCTGGATGATCATGAAGACATCACAAGTTGTTTGAAAAGAATCGGTGATATACATCAGAAGTTATATGGGTGTCTTTGAATGTGTCGAATATCCAATATCCAATATCAAACCAATTTAACCGCGGTGCGCTGAAAAGGTTTAGTGAAGTGGGCTTTTCAATGTTGGCAGATTGAAGTAAGTCTATACGGGATACATGTAAGTATGCTCATTTTTACTTGCAGTTAAACAGCGATATTAGTATAAATTTAATTTTGATTGTTAAATGTTGGGTCACGTTAACTGTGCACAACAGTAAAGTTAGAGGTAGCCAAGCCTTAAAGGTGTACTTCCATCGTGTGTTTCATTATTTTTGCGGTGGTCTCTAGTATTAATGAATGTCCTGTAAGCCGGTTTTGGTGAAAGAAATGCATTAGTGCTTCTGTTTCAGGCTGTTCTAGTTTGGTGGAGGAGATGGAGCAGGGAGAATGACAGGTTCTCGGCTATGCTAGTTACAGGCTAGAGTCATTCAAAGCCCATTCAGTATGGCGAACCAAATAGAAGATCTAAACGTACACAAACACACATACTTACCTATACTTCGCGTGCTGTGAAGTGAATGCGTGCTGCAACAAAACTTCTCCAGTAATCACAACTGTGGCATAGCTTTTTCTAATTTACAAACCTACATCACTTTGTTGGCCTTTTTCTTATTCGCTCGTTTTTCCGCCTACTTTCTTTCACTGACTAACAGAGGCAATCGGGTTAGAAGAACATTTTCACGTGCAGCATGCCTATGCAACTTGGGGTGACCTGTCGTATTTAAAAAGAGCAAGTACTAAACGGTTTCTCATGGAAGTACACCTTTAAAAAATAAGCAGACGTTAATGATTTGTTATTTTGATTTGTAAGTAACAGTTTGTTTGAAAAAATATTATTTGGGCTGTCTGTTTGCATTTTGTAACCAGTAATGCAGCCGATGAGTTATTTTCTCTATATATCTTTTTGTTTTGCAGACCCAGTTCTGAAGATATTGAAATGCTTTGGCCATGTAAGTTGTGCACATTTAGCTTTTCAAAAAGAGGCCACCTACTGAAACATTACAGATTAAAACATGGAGGTTTTACGAGAACCTCTCCAATACCATGCCTTCATCAGCAGTGCTTATGCACATTCAAGTCCTTTAATGCCCTGAGTTTACAAAGAACATAAAGTACTTGTGCATGTAGGAAGAGCACCTTAGGGAGAAACTATAGCTATTACACCTACCCCTACACTATCTATAATCAAGTAAATAGTTCAGGCTGTTAGTCCCTACTCCCAGGTGTAACACGCACAACTGGCCGCTGACTACAGCTATTCACGCAACCTCATGTGAGCTGTACAGGACAGAGCAGCTGAGGGGATGGCCAACTGGAGCCGTACAGACAGATGCTCAACAAGGGTTAACCTGAACCAGCCGGCTACCGTTACAGTGTCTGGGGCTGCTGGGGCCGTTTACATGATCCACTCAGCAGCACCTACCTATCGCTTTCCCCCATGGCTTTCACCATGCCAACAACGTGCATCTCATCCAGGACCACTGGCAAGCCTTTGTAGTTTCCTCCAACATTTCCTTAACAATTAAAATAAATAGATAAATAAATAAATAAATAAATAAATACAAGACACTTGCACATGTGGGGAGAGCACCCATTGTACACACATCATGCTTTCCTAACTACAGCCATTACAATTATCCATACACTATGTGGGACACATCCTCAGCAGTGTACCTCAGGATCAACGGGTGTTTCGGGCCTTTATTCACTGTACACCCTCCCCTGAGGCGGCCCCACTAAAGGTGATCAATCCTTTAGTGTGTGTCCACAATTTAGCTACCTGCTACCCAAATTTCCAATATGTACTTCCACAATTCACTTACAACCACAGTTTACTTCCAAAATTTACTACCTACTGTTCATTACCAACTGTTTGCACGACTTCCAAAGTTTTACTTACAAAATTGACTACAACCACAATTTACTTCCAAAATGACCTGCTTACTTAATAATTAGGACTTGTTATCGAGTATTTGCACTTTACCACCATTTTACCACAAATACTATCACTTTGCAGTCACTAACGCATATGCCATTACACAAACGACCCTGCCAATGCTAGTTCTAAAGACGATTCTACCCACTGACTTAACATTAAATGTATACACCTCTTGAATCTAATGGTGACTAATGCTCAGTTATAGTAATACAGTAATAATCACATCTTGATCCTTTTATGGGTGACTGTTATATAATAATAATAAACTGGCTGTTGCCACTTACCAGTAGGAGAGAACCTCAGAGAACTGACCCGTATCTCTGGCTTAAAGTGGCGAGGGCTCACGATTCTACCCACTGACTTAACATTAAATACACCTCTTGAATCTAATGGTGTCTAATGCTCAGCTATCCCGTGTTCCATACACCGCAAAACCCCGGGAAACTTGGCCACTCTGTATCCCAATACACTGCACGATCCCAGAGAGCCTGATTCTAAGCTACCCATGTGTGTAATGGCTGCCATTTATAAGCCTCTTCTTCTGTGTTTCTATTGACCCACTAAACGCACTACTGCCATCTGCTGGTCTGGGGTGCCCATCCTTATCTGCACAAACAGCCCTAGGTTGCACTAATCTCCACCACCTTACTAATGTCCTGTGCTGAACAAGTACCCACGCTAACCACTCCCAGCCTCCACTGCTACATTAATAAAATAATAATAATAATAATAATAATGACGCAATGCCCCGTCATGCGGGCTCTTGCGTGATGCAATAATGTAATGTCACTATACACTATAATGACGTAATGACGCAATGCCCCGTCATGCGGGCTCTTGCGTGATGCAATAATCCCTTCACCGCCCCACTCAAACATGGCAACCCTACTGCTTACCCCAGGCAGAGACCGCCCTTCTCATCCAGATCCAATTACTAGTCCTAGCTGCTTCCTCTGACATCTCCCTAACAGTTTTACGTAGATTCTTACCACCAACCCCAAGCTCCCCTAGCACTGAAATGACTGACCTCCCTACAAACCCTCTACAACCCACTTCTACTGGAAATACTCTTGCCCTCCATCCTTTCTGCTCTGCTTCCAATCTCAACTCTTCATACTTAAGCTTTTTCCTTTCATATGCTTCCTCTAGGGAGCTTTCCCACGGGGACAGTGAGTTCAATAAAATACACTACCTGTTGGCTGGTCGACCAATAGACTATGTCTGGCCTCAAGTTAGTGGTAACTATTTCTTGCGGGACCACCAACTTTCCACCCACATCTACAAGCATCTGCCAATCCTTTGCTTTCTGTGTAGTACTCCTTGGCTTTGCGGCTCTCTTACTTTTGTCACCCTCCCGCACAAACTGGATACCTTTTTTATGACTACCTTCTGCATTTACCTGCTGCCTCCTACTCTCAATTCCTGCTGCTAAGCATTTTAATACTTGGTTGTGACGCCACGTATAGCGACCCTGTGCCAAGCTAACTTTACAGCCAGATAGTATATGTCTCAATGTGGCTACACCTGAACAGAGTGTGCATGACGGATCCCCATCTGTCCATATTCTCAGGTTATCTGGCGATGGGAGCACATAGTACGTCGCTCCCAATAAAAACTTCAGCCTGTTAGACTCCATACTCCACAAATCCCTCCAAGTAACCTGTTTTCTCTCTACTCCCTCCCAATTCAACCACCTGAAAGTACATTTATCTAAAATCCACAGTCAGGTCACAACTAAAGAAAAGGGTCCTGAGCACACTTTCAGTTGTCAGCTGTGTGAGTTTAATGAGCCATGCACAGAACAAGACTTTTTGACACATTTACGCACTTCTCTGAAGTTATTCCAAAAGGTTCAGTGCCCCTACATGGATTGTGATTTTGAAACAAATGTTTACTCAACTTTTAATGCACATAAATTGTTTCCCAACTCTCTTGTTCTGCTGAGACAACCACTGATATACCTCTAGATGACCTCAGTGAAGAAGAGGAAGTTGCAGATACTAATGTTCAGGACTTAGATACCCAACTGGAGCACAATTTAGCCTTACTGTTCCTTGAAATGCAGGCAATACTGAATATCTCTGAAAATGCAGTGGAACATGTGGTCCAGCGCTTAAGTCAGCTACTCGTGCTTTCAGAGCCACTAGTGTATTCTGCCCTTAAGGAGGTTCTGAAGCGCCATGACCCCGATATTCAGAGTACTGTTATCAAGGAGGCAGCGAGAGCTGTTATTGAGTCAAATACATTTCTGAAGCACACATCAACAGGAGGCAATCTGCCCACTTCTAAAAGAAGAGAATCTTTCTTTGTTAAGGAATTTCCTGTTGTGGAACCTGTAGAATATGGCAGTAGGCATGATCAAACATCAGTTTACATTCCATTGCTTCAAATGATCCAGGCCCTGTTGAGAAAAGATGAAATTTTAGACAAGGCTCTGTCCACAAGTGTTTCACAGTCTTTTGAGTATTGTGGCTATAGGGATGGTTCTGCTTTTCTCAGCAATGCCATACTAACTGATGATGAGTTCAGAATTGCTCTTGGCTTGTATGTTGACGATTTTGAGTTGCCAAATCCTTTAGGGACGGCAAGGAAAACACACAAGCTATGTGCCGTATATTGGACTCTTGCTAACCTTCCTCCAAAGTACCGTTCATCTCTTCATGCCATACAGTTAGCGGTTTTATGCAAAACTACTGTCATGAAGCAAAAAGGATATGATGAGGTTTTGCAGCCCCTCATTAGGGATCTTGTATCATTAGAGGAGCATGGAGTATATATTGAGAAGCTAGGAGTGAGCGTAAAGGGAACAGTGTTGTATGTTGCAGCTGACAACCTGGCTGCACATGCCCTTGCTGGTTTTCAGGAATGCTTTACAGTGGAAAGGGTATGTAGGTTTGCATGGCGAAAAGAGTGGAGATTCAAGAGATCGAGGTTAGCTCTGGTTATTACACAATGAGGAATGAAGAAGAGCATGATAGACAAGTTGAAGAAGTGCTGCAGGATGCCTCCAAGGTACAGGAATATGGTGTTAAAAGAGCCTGTGTTCTTTCAAAGAATCTCCACTATTTTCATGCTGTGCGTGGATTCCCACCAGACATACTGCATGATTTTTTGGAGGGAATTGTCCCTTTTGAATTGGCTCTGTGTATTTCTGATTTAATAAAGAAAAAGTACATTTCCCTTGACATATTAAATCATGCAATTAAGCAGTTTCCCTACTCCTTTTCAGACAAAGTAAACAAACCTCACCAGATTCCAAGGACGTTTTCTTCAAAAGTGACTATAGGGGGAAACGGGCATGAAAACTGATGTCTCATTCGCTTGCTCCCATTAATGATTGGGCATCTTGTGCCTGAGGGAAATGAAACCTGGGAAGTCTTAATGGCACTAAAAGACATTCTGGAAATAGTTGTTTCTCCTAGATTCACAGATGAGTCTTTGTACATTCTGGAAAGTAAAGTGTCAGACCACAGACAACTACTTTTGACTGTTTTTCCAAATTGCAAACTTCGTCCCAAGCATCACTACATAGAGCATTATGCTCAGCTGATAAAAGTCTTTGGGCCATTGATTGACATGTGGACAATTCGTTTTGAAGGGAAACACAGTTTCTTTAAAAAAGTTATCCATGAAACCCAAAACTTCAAAAATGTTGTCCTCTCTTTGGCTAGACGTCATCAGAAAATGATGACCTGTCACTTGGATTCATATTCATTCTTTAAGCCAGAACTACAGGTGCAAAAGGTAAAAAGTGCAATGCTCACTTCATTCCCAGTGAACATTCAAGATTTTGTGCAGCAAACATATGGTGCACATCAAACCGTTCTCTTGGCTGCATCCGTAACTGTTGATGGTGTTAAATATGCGCCAGGTATGGTGGTTTCTGTTGGTTCGTGTGCAGGACTTCCTGAATTCAGACAGATAAAGCAGATGGTCATTATAAACACCGAGGTAGTGTTCATTTGCAAGCCAATGATTGCTTGGTATCACGAGCATCTCCGTGCATTTGAATTAACTCAAGGTAGCACAGGCCTCACTGCGGTACTGATGGCTGACTTTAATGATGTTTTCCCCTTGTCAGCATATAATTTGAAAGGGAAGTTGTTTGTGTCTCTGAAACGTTACATCTTTTGCTAAAAAGGTGTAGGCCTAGGTCTTCTTGGAATTTATGTATTCATGCTACTACTAGTTAAGTTACTAGGCTAGTTTCTTTTTTGGAGGGGGGCAAAGAGTCTGTAGTTAATCCTTTCATGCCACTCAATGTGAAGTGTTGCAGAAGTGCTCAACTGACAGTTAAAATGTCAAAGTTTTTATTGCTAGCATAATTTTTCTGTTGCATTATCTAAATGTTTTGTCTTGTAGGATTATGGAAGACAAATGGCCTGTCAGAGTTTTTGTGTCTGATGATGACATCAGAAGGATCAGCCTTGATAAAAAACCAAGCAACGTTGAAGCATTGCTGTCTGAACTCAAACTTAAATTGGCGCTGTCATATGACTTCAAAATACAGTATGAAGATCCTGTTTTTAACAATGCTCTGTGCAATCTGACTGATATGTCAGAATTACCTGAACGGCCTACGATCAAGATTGTGAGTTGTGTGGTCCATACCTCACCTTCTCGCATATCAACGTCCCTGAGCACATGCAGCACAGAAATACTTAGCCCAGGAAGCAGAGGTGACCAAAGACTTAGACAGGATCCTTGGCCTGCAGAGTTTTAAATCCCAGAATTCTCTGTTGACATCAATTACAGACTAAGACAAGGAGATCTGGCTTACATGAAAGATGGATCCCTATTGAAAATGTCTCGTGACATGAAACATGTGATCTTAGAGAAACTTGCAGAGGCCATGTATAAGTATATGGCTTAACCTCAGGATTATCACTTTGGTCATGTGGCATCTGCACTTGTCAAGGCACATCCTTGTTTGTCAGAACCTGGCTCACCCACTGGATATTGTGCATGGAAAAATAGTTTGAAATTTAAAGTGGGGAATTATCGCACTAAACTACGAAGATCAGGAATGGCTGACGTCTCAGTGAATGGCAACAGGAGGAGGACGAATTTCCCTGATGGGGACCCATCAAGCAGCAACATCAAGAGGCCTAAAAGGAGCGAAACAAATTTCTTGCCTAATTTTCCAGATGGGGAAAGTGCTGTTTCCCTTGAGAAAATAAGAATTGAACTTGAGATGGAGGCGAAAAAACATTTACCTGATGTAGTTAGTGTGAAAAAGATGATGGACCAGACATTCTCACTGAGAAGAAGAGAGATTGTGGAAGAGCAACCTCCTGTGAATATGATGGTAGAACGCTGGCCGGCACTCTTCACAGAAACTCAAGTAAGTGTGTGTATATGTGTACATATACTACAGTATATACATATTCTAAACTATCAATATCTGTAAACGCTGTACTGTAATTTACTAATGTAAGACAAAACTCTTATGTCTGTTTTCTGATCTATGATGAGTTCTCAAGAGTTGCCAGCAGGAATCTTCGCCAGCAGTTCTATGAAGCATTGGACACAAACACACCTCGCCTCATTCTAATAATGAAGTCCAAAAAGGGGAAAGTGGGCGTGTCTCTTGATGGCTTTCTCTGTCAGATTAATAGTCAGGTGACTATCATTACTTTCAGTCTTTGAACAGTATCTACAGCATGTTCTGAAGCTCTTGAAAAATTCCTTGTCTTTCCATTTTTCAAATGTCCTCTTTTTGTTTGTGGTGATGCATCGGCAACTATTATTGGTTAAGACATTGGCTTATTTTTTCCCTGGATTTATGTTTACATGTCTAGAACATTACTGCTACACGGACCATTGTGCTGCGATGTCTTCCCTTGTTCTTTGGAGATGATGACAGTGAATTCTACAGGACTTGTTTTGTAAGTATTTCCCAGCATTCCTTCACAGACTGTAACAAACAATAGGAAGAGTAGGACCCTAGGAAGTAGGAAAAATGGGTAAAAGTAAGGATTTCAGTGAGTTTGATGAGGGCCAAATTGTAACTACTAGATGACAAAAAGTCAGATCTCCAAAATCTGTCAAGGTCAGTGTCTGTCAAAAGTGGTCCAAGGAAGGAGCAGTGGTCAAACAGTGACAGGGTCATAGGCAGCCAAGGCACATTGATGCACATGGGGAGCGATGGATCTACTGCGATGCAATCATTTGAGCACCAGTAGGTTGTCTGTTGATTTGGAATACATGGACCAGCCTTCACCCACAAGCATCAGTGAGCCTTGGTTGTCTATGGCCCTTTTCCTGGTTCACCACTGTCCTTTCCTTGGACCCCTTTTGATAGGTACTGACCACTGCAGAATGGTAACACTCCACAAGAGCTGCAGTTTTGGAGATGCTCTGACCCATGGCCATTATGCTCACTTGCTGCATACTATGTCTAACCCTCTATCAGGTGCCTGTTATTCTCGGTTGGTGTGTACCTCATTTACCCCTGATCTTTGACTTTGTAGTCAGTGAATTATACTCTCTGATGAATCCCTCCCTTGCTTGCTTGCTCACACACACTTACACAGTTGGTGTAATTCACACAAATTTTACAGCTTGTGGTGATGCATCACAAACTATTACTGTTTAAGAAATTGGTTTATTATTGCTCTCACTGTGATTCTATGTCTTCATCCATTTGCTCACTTGTCCTGTTTTGATTTCAATGCAGGATTCAGATGCAGGAGAGGACTTTGCCCGTATGCCCAGTAGGCATACTTACAGTCATCCCTGAGGATGACCCAAATCCTGCTGCCAGTCTGCATCTCAAGCCTGCCAGCATTGCAGTAATTCTTGAGGGTAATATAGTCTTGGATGACCTGTCTACATACCCTGAAGCTTTTTGTCTTTTATTTGGTTTGATGTATGCTTTGCACCTTGACTACCCCAAGTCAATGAAGTATACATTTGAGTTTATTCAGAAGATCCTGTTGAATCTTGGACAAAACAAACTAACACCAAAATTGCAAACCTTGAAAAATGCTCTAATGAGCTCATAAGAAAAAAAAACATGAAGGTATTGTGAAGTTTTTCATTTGTGTCTGTTGACGGGTCTACAACATGTATGTGAAGGGCCGTGCACCAGGATTTATTTAGTCATGTCACCATTTTATTTTTGCAAGGCTGCATTCGCATTCCCTTTTTTTAAAGACATTTCTGTATTCTGTATGTAAAATTGGGTAAAGTGAATTTCTGTAGTTTGCATGTCAAATTGGATTTTTGGAAAGTAGGGATACTTTTGGGAGATTTCATCTTGCAGGGTTGGTTATATTTACCAGTGTCATTTGACAAGTGTAACTGTTAAAGTTTTTAGTTTGTTTGTCTGGAGAGGTGTATAATTTGTTTTGTGAGGGGCCATGCATCATGTTTTAGTTTAGGATGGTCTCACCATTTTTTTTTTGCTTGTCAGTTTCAGACAAAAGACATTTCCTTTATCTTCCAAAGTTTAAACAGCAAAAGTTATGCTCCTCTTTTAGGTAACTAAATAGGATATGTGCCTGCGAAGTGCCGTTGGTTTGCAATAGGCTAATGTCTCATTTTAATCTTAGGCAAGGCTGTTTTGTTTTCTAAACCTTTTTAGGAAGAGAAAATTGGTGTCTGGATCTGGTAATATTTGAGGTTACTTGCTGCTTGTGAGTTGAATAAACCTGAGTTTTTCCAGGCAATCGTTTTCCTGGTTTTATTCAAGTTCACAGAACTTTTCATAGACTTAAGTAAACTGAGTACTGCTTACAATAAGCATGTTAGTTTATTTGAATTTGAAATGAAAAAATACTTACTCCTTTACTTACTTTTTTCCAGGCAATCGGTTTCCACATTTTTTTTAAGTAAAGTCAACTTGTCAGGTTTTACAGTATTTGCAATTCTACAGCATTGTGCAAAAGAAAAATACACTACAGTCACTTATTTAGAACAAACATAAGTAACACCCTTTTGGTAGAGCTGTGCACAAATGTGAACAAGCGCAATCAGAGATGGCAACCTGGTCCCCCATCCTCCTCAGGGTCATTGCATGCGGACAGACATACAGACACACACATCATTGCAGTACCTGGTCAGTCCCCTCTGGGGTACCAGGTAACAATATAACAGTACATATTGTAACTGAACATAGGTAAATCATTGTGGCACATCCAGACGTTCCTGTCTGTCTGGCCACATATTTTGATCTACATCACAATGGATATCATCCCTTGCAATGCAGCGAGAAAAATATCTCCTGGAGTGGCGAATCCACTCTCTGCATGATTCTGCTTTGATGTCATCACATGCTGCATCCATGGCTGCTAGCAAGGCCATTTGCACATGTGGACGCCGGTCATAAACCTTTCACCTCCAGGCAGAGAAAATCTCCTCTATCGGATTAAGGAATGGGGAGTAGGTAGGTAGATATTCAACCAGCATCCTGCCATGTGCTGCAAACCACTGTCTGACCAGATGTGAGTGGTAAAAACAGACATTATCCCACACAACAACATACTTGTTGAGTTGGCCCCCACCGCTTTCATTCTCAGGGACTATATCCCTGTAAAGAGTGTCTAGAAAAGTCAGCAGATGTTCTGTGACCATCTGATGACCAAGACACCTGAAGTTCACCTGACAGCAATTGTTCAATGTAGAAGACATTTTCAGTAAACAGTGATAAAGAAAGGCATAACATTTGGTTGAAAGATAACTAGTTCAACAATTTTGTATGTAATGACTTAAGCAATAAAATGAAGACTATTAGTTTTAATGGGAACGACTATTCAACATCCATAAGTATAGTTAATTTTAACTGACATGACATAAGCAAATGATAATATTATAAAACAACATTGTATTGTATAAAAGCAACTGATACATGTCCAAAAGCATTTGCAATTTGTTCAGAGGAAGGAGAAATTGCTACTATGATGTGCACAAATGACTAAATGTTGTGAAGGTTGAGAATTTTCATTTTGATCTGAGAAAAGCACCAAAGCGACTGAGAAAAACTGTAATATAGGCTGCTTAAAAGATTACTAGAGATTATGAACGGTTTTTTATACAATAAGATTTTCTCAGTTTCTTTGGGCACTTTCCTACTTGCCTGCTTATACGCGCCTGAACACTATTCATATTTTTGAAGACCTGTTTAGCATAACCAAGACTAAAATTTTAAAGCACTGAATTACGCTTCATCAAATTTGTGCTTGATATATCATGTCACTATTTGTTTAAAGAAGGACAACAAAGACAACAAACACATACTGTATTTTCTGGTTTACACTAATTCTGTGTGTAATGCACAGACATTTTTTGACTAGGGTTTAATATCACATATATAGCTGAGCGACACTGGAAAACGAATTAGTAGCTGGACATAGGGCTCTGCGCTGAACACGTTTTGAAGTGCGAAACATCTATATTTATGACTGACATCGATGCATTCGCCACATTCACACTCTAGCTGATCACAGTTGTGTGATTACATGTCACTCTGGTCGCCTGTTAATCAACACACAGAGACGGAGCATCATCTACTCTGCTACTTTGCCTTGGCACCTGAATTGCGCACATCTCCTATAAAGGGGCGGTAAACGGATGCGCACAGCTGGTGTTTGCATTTTCCCTCGGTGTCGCCTCCCTGAGAGAAAGGGTGGCAGAAAAGGGGATGAATGAAAAGTTGGGGATGAATGGAAAGCTCTGCCCTCTTTAATGGGCACGGGAAAGGACGTGAGGCGTTCCGGAGGAGAGCAAGAGCGCAGGCGCCCCACCCCTGCCTTCAATTAAAAAATCTCAAGGTTTTTCTGTGCAAAAGCGAAGATGGCGACAGCCTGAAACAGCCAGCAGAACAGGGTTAAAGATGATGAGGAGGTACAGCTCTCTACACCACAGTCGGAAGAAAAAATAAGGACAATGTCTGACTGTTCGAAGAGTACCATTGTCAAATAATATTTCTTTACTGGACGTTGCTATGCGTTTCCTGGATGATGCTCAACTGGCGATGGACATGTCGGTCGGCTTTCGCGGCATGTCTAAATTGAGACTGTTTAGGGAATATTACGCCGGTCGAATTCATTTTGCTATGAATTGTGAAAATTAAAAAGCCAGTTGTTAGACAGTTGTTTGGTTCCCTCGATGCAACAGTGTGGACAAATACCATCTATCACCATGTTGCAAACGAGGTAGGTGACATTGTTTTGGGGGATATATTGCGGAGGTGACAAGCCCATCTGAGCTCGCTTTTGTCTCCCCCCTAAAATATGATCAGGGGTGCTTGGATGTGTCGAAGGGAAGATGACGCTGTGGTAAAAATTTGCTGTGCACCCAAACAAAGCGACAAACCATGTACCGACTCAGAGAGGGTACAGAAATGGCGAATGTCTTTGGCATCTCTTTTATTTTTCACCGTCCTTCTCTCTGACCACCTCTGGCTGTGCGCGGGAGTTAAGCTGAAGTCCAAAGACCGGAGCCAGCGTAGAGCCTGGGGCAACGCAACCGACGGGGCCCAGCCGGTTCTCGGGGGAGAGAAATGTGTTTTTCTTAGCAATCAGACCAAATCCGCGCCTCCCACTCCACAGTGCACTGACCCCCAGAGCCGGACGCCTCTGGAGTCCTCATGCATGGCTCTGTATCGGCAAAAAATTGGCCTAATTGGATCATTCTCAGCTTCCGCGGTCATGTCACCCCATATGTTCTTGGAATACTTTCGGAATTTCAGCCTCTCTTTTTGTGACACTTACTCTGTGGCAGACCTGCTGCAAGGCATGGCGAGCCCGGACGGGTTGAACTGCAGCCTTACGAACGTCATCCGGGAACTGTTTGGCGGCGGAGAGGAAGACGGGGATCTGTGCAGCGCGTGCGTCCAGGCGTACGTTAGGCTGGATCAACATGCTCAGGAAAAATATGAGGAGTTCGACATCCTCTTTCTCAATTACCTATCAGAGGACTATTCCGTCAGATCGCACGCAGAGTACTGTAAGGTAAGGGGCTGCTGTCACGGGGTTAGGGTCAGGGGCGCGTGCGAGAGCTCATAGGCCCTCCTCAGAGGGGATGTGTGTTCTGAGTGACAGCAGGTGGCTGAGGTGACACGAGGCCCTTGTAGTTTTACTGTGCTGACGTAAGTGAGGCGCTTAGTTCGTGCCCAGTGAACCTACACAACAAAGTCAGAAGTGGGCGTACAGGTAGCAGGACCTGTGGTGAACCGTAGACTGCCTCACCATCTACATTAGATCTGAGAAAGAAAGACCAACACAGTAGAGGTCTCTCTCTCTCGCTCTCTCTCAATCTCACTCTCTCACTGTGCCTCCCCTAGATCTCACAGTCGCACAGTGTTGTTTGCTTTCTCTCTCTCTCTCTCGCTTTCTCTCTCTCTCTCTCTCTCTCTCTCTCTCTCTCTCTGCATGTGTGTATGTGTGTGAGAGAGAGGACAAGTGTGTGTCGATGTGTGTGAGAGAGCACAAGTGTGTGTGTGTGTGTGTGTGTGTGTGTGCAGCAACTGAGATCAAGATGTCAGGGGAGGAGGGAGGGAGGGAATATGTCTGTGGTTAGGAGTGCACTGTCTGTCCTAGTTCTTCTCCTCTCCAGGTGCACCACTCTGTCATAGTCAAGCATGCGGGTCCCTTTACCTTCATCACTGTCTCCCATTCCTTTCTTTTTTTCCACCAACCTGTGACCAAAATACTGCCCAAAGAAAGGATGACTCTCTTAATTACTCGGTGGAAGACATTGGGTGTTCTAAATTTTCCTTTAGTTACTGATTATTATGCTCTGCATTGTGCTGTAATGTGTACTAGGCCCAGGTAATCCTCAAGCTGTTTGCCGTTCTCCCTCTGCCAGTCTGGAATCAAAAACACAGCTTAAAACAGATGTTAATCAGTTTACAGATTTATAAGTAAGGGTATAATGGTACAGATTAGGCCTACAGTTGTTGTTTTAAAGTTCAAAACGGAAGAGAATTAATCATGTTATTCTGTAAGGTTGTTTACCTACAGACAGGCCAGAGATCATCTTTGACGGGTTGACTGAAGTCCACAGCTTTGTGTACCTCACTAGCCTTTGTATATAGTTCTTACTCAATCATATTTACCCACATGGCATAAATTATTTTAGGTGTAGAGTGAGAGTAGAGACTATCCTATAGTGGCTAGATGGTGACAAGGCATTCACAGCTGCAACACCATGGAAACGCCATTTATCGCCCACATTTTAAACGAAGTTCCCCCAGCTGCTTTCAGCTTTGAGACTGTGTATGCAAGCTGTGAAATTCTAACTGCGTTTGAAGCCGGAAGGTTCCGCGGTGTCCTCTTCGCCCTGTCCTGTGTGTTTTGTGCACATTACTGGAGTCACACTAATGAGCACGCCTGGCAGAGAGAGCGAGAGAAAGAGACACAGAGAAAGAGAGCAAGAGAGCGAAAGAGACAGAGAGATAGAGAGAAAGACTTTCTAAAATGGATTCGCCAGTGATGACTTTCTGAGAGAATCAACCAAGAACTGCTTGACTGGCATCCAGCAAGCCCAATTAGTGTGTCCAGTGATTGGTTCAGATGCTGTCTCCACGGCCTGTAATAATATTGATGTTGCTGTCCTAGTAGCACCACCACTATGATTGCTGTTATTATTCCATTCATCACACGGCTGGCTGTTCTCCAACTACCAGTATGCCGTTATTACAGTCACACTTCGGCTGTGTTATTTGTATTTGTATATGTATTTGTCAAAGTGTGCGAAGGATGTCCTTAGAATGATGCCCTCAGAATGATGCCCTCAGAAGGATGCCCTCAGAAGGATGCCCTCAGAATGATGCCCTCAGAAGGATGCCCTCAGAAGGATGTCCTTAGAATGATGCCCTCAGAATGATGCCCTCAGAAGGATGCCCTCAGAAGGATGTCCTCAGAATGATGTCCTTAGAATGATGCCCTCAGAATGATGCCCTCAGAAGGATGCCCTCAGAAGGATGTCCTCAGAATGATCCCCTCAGAAGGATGCCCTCAGAAGGATGCCCTCAGAAGGATGTCCTTAGAATGATGCCCTCAGCTGCGCTCTCTGACTGTTTTGCTGTAAACTGTTTCTGTAATTGGACCTGACAGCAGGCCAGATAGACGTTTTTAAGATGGTGTAAATGCACAAAACCCACATTTTTATTTAATTAGGAGTGGAGGTATGTTATAAAATTTTCTCAACCAATTATAGAAAATTAGTTGAACATCTTGTTTGAACTAGTCTCTGTGGCTAAGTATGTGTGTTCCAGAAACCTCCTGCATTACAGTCAAAAATCACAAAAAGGCACACAATACCTGTACTATTAGATAATTGTAAGTATACGTAAGCAAATCAAAACATTTAATATGTTGATTCCAATGTAAGTAGGAACAATTGAGATTAATGTTTTTTCCGTTAATTTCAAACCTACTATAACTGATGCAAGATAGGAAAATCTAGTGTTTCTCAAATATCAAGTCTTAGCAATGACTGTGGGTGACCTCGCTGATACATCGTTGACAGCTCAAGCTGAGCCAGCTTGTTGGGAAGAATAACAAGGTGCTAAACTTGCCCCCATGGACATCTAGAGTTTATGCCGTAGGTGTGCATCAGGATGGCAGCTCAGGTGGACCTAACGTCACGTAACATCACCACCAGGTTCTGTAGGAAGTGCACACATTCACTCCAACATGCATGGGCCCCCGTATGCTGACGCACACAATACTTTCCAAGGACAGACGTCTTGCTGTGTTCGTTCGTACTCACAGAAAAAGGAAGTCTTTTCACACTGCGGCTTCCTCCATCTAAGGCTTGTGCCATAATGGTTGAAGCACCCTCTCCACAGAGGAAAACACCTATCGTTCGTCTGTGCTCATCACCTGTTTACAGATGTCGCTAATTATGGACTAATGGTCGTGCATTTCCCCAGGTCCTCCGGAGCCTTTTCACAGGCTGTGGTACTACTGCTAATGCTGCTGTATCAGATTGGGAAAATACAAAGACCCTATCAGGGAAAGCATATGGGCTTGTTTATTATCTCCTAGAGTTGGAGATGGAGGAGGTTTACCGTTTGGCATCGGGAATTCATTTAAATACATGGCAAAAAAGCTGTTTCATTCTGGTTTGAGCAGAATCAAAAATTGCCATTATTTCCAAATTCCAAATGTATGTTTGGATAATACAACAATGGGTTTTTCCAAAAAGCAAATGAATGTTATGTCATACGGCAGACTCCAATCTATGAGTCACCCTAAAGCACTATTTATGGGCTGTAGGGTGCCATTTACTGAGGTGAAATGAATAGAAGTACTGATGGTTGTGTGTCCAAGTCTTGTCAGGGAGGCACAGTGCTCGGTCGGTTCCCTTCCCAGTATTCACAGCAAAGATGTCTGCTGCAACATCTTGTTCCACTCAGACACGTTTCAGTGAGAGATGAGATTCTTTCAGAAACAGCCATTATGTCCTCAGTGCTGCCGTTTGCACGCACACTGTAGGCCTGCTAACCTGAATGCAGCGCATTTACATTTCTTCAAGACGATTTTTAGGGAAGGCGACTTACATCCCAGGAACAACAATCAAGCTTCAGCTGAACTTCCTCTCTGAATGAAACACATTTCACATTCACCTAGGCTCAGCCTTAGACAGGCTCTAAGGGGGTTGGGATGGCATTGACTGCTTATTTACCTGGGTAAGATCACATGGTATCAGACCTTTGCCTACACATCTTTTGAGTGTCAGACAATCTGTAACAGAGATAGTTTACAGTACTGTGCAGTTTTGGCTATATATAGGAGCACAAAATAGTCAAATTATATCTTTTTAAATTTAACACAGTGTGTGTGGGTGTATGGATGAAATTCAATCACATAACCTTGTCCTGAACTTAATGCGTGTATCGTACTTGTTTATTAATCCTTTATGGGCACAAAAACATGTGGCGGTTGTAGCTCCATGTGATGTTCCCCATCTGCCCTTTTCTGCAGGAGTGCCCTTCATGACTTTTTGATGAAGGAGGGGGAACCCACCTTCTGTGAGAGGAGAGCCTCTCTGCTTTTGCAGGAACCCCTGCCCCTCTGCATGCCACTGCAAACCATACCTGATTCCCTCTAAACAGTGTCTGCCTACCCTTACTCTGTACAGCAGGATTCTGGCTGTGGTCCAGAAGGGGCTCCCCGGTTCCGCCACGCTGCAGAAGTCGTGTCCTCTAGCCCTTGTGTAAAGATGGCCTTTGCCACAGCCGGAGGACAGGAGGGATTCTGGGATTGCCTTTGCCACCGACCTGCTCCTCCCCACAGGTCCAGATTTTGGGTTTTACTGGGCTAAGCCAGTCGCAGTCACCACAGGGAACATCCCCAAAGCTCCCGCAGCCCCGGGCAGTGTCCTTCAACAGCCTGTTGCTTTGTTTGCCTTTCTTTAGTGTACAGCGGTCAGTGGCTGGCACGCCGAGGCTTGAAAAAGAAAAAAGGACATTCTAGCTCTTTTTTGCCGAGTGCTTATCAAGATTTCTGATTCAGATGATCAACACACTGGTTTGACAAAAGCCGGTCAGCTAGCTTTGCCCAGCCACACTGCGTACAGGAAAAAAACAGGATCACGTTTACTGTCCATATAGCTGCCTTGGGCAGACAGACATGCAGTTGTTCAGCCATAAATCTCATTGCATGATGCAGAAATGCCTCATGTCCAGTCTGGTTGCCATAGGAGAGCCTCCACCCCACCCCCACCCCTACCCCGCTGTCCCCATCACATTGGGGGATGAATGCTTTTACCACTCCGGTAAGACATTCATGGCCACAGCTGTCCACCTTCCGCCAGGCTCCGACTCAGTGGGCCAGAATAATGAGAATGGAGGCTCCACGTGGAGGCTCTGAATAGGCACGACTTGTGGCATTTCAGGCGCAGGTTGCGTCACTGATTCGTGGTCTCTGGAGTGGATAATGTGGCTCTTCTGACCCTCACCCACTCTCACGGAGCTACCAGGACTGTCCACTCTCTGTCTGCCCGTCCGCATCAAATGATAACAGGTCTTGTGTAGCCATTTCCCACTGCCCACTGAAGTCGGAGGTGAACGCATTCCGACACGACAGGGAGACTTAACAGGGAGATGAAGAGGGAGTGAGAGAGTGAATTGTAGCGCCAAGGCTGTTATTATGGTCATTTTGCATTAACCTAACTCCAAAGCAGAGAGAAATGTTAATGTATGAAAACATTTGTTGCAGTAAACATCAGGGTCAAGGCATGAAAGGTGGGCATACACAAACACACCATGCTTGGTTCCACGATTTCAGTAAGGTTACCTTTCAGAAGGCTTTTCTCACTGCCTTCCCATCCGTTTCCCGAGCCTTGAACTGCTTGAATGCTTGGCTCACTAAAATGTATGAATATATTCAGTCCATTCCAGTCAGACGGGGGTTCAGGTGCCTGTCAGAACACTCTAAAAACATGGCAGTGGGGATTCCCTGTAGTGCAGGTCCAGAGAAGGGTTCTGTCCAAATTCTCAGCATGCCCAAACATGGGTGAAGAGTCTCCTATCTAATGGTGAATCTAGTGTGTTCTATGGGTACTTAAGGCACTAGTAAGGCACTAGTAAGGACACTAATCAGGTGCACCCCATTGCCACATCACCTGCCCTTTGTCCTGCACGATAACAGACACCCACCACCACTCTCACAGCTACTTGCCAGCAGCACTTGAAAAAAGTGTTTCTGTGCATTCTTCGCAAAGAGTTGCTTGCATGCAGCATTCTTGTTGTAATTTCACAGAAGCGGAACAAGACATTTCTCTCTTGCCTTTTTAATTATCGCAGTTTTAAAAAACACACTGAGACAGACGTTTAACTGGGGAGGTAAAATGACTCAGTGGTATCATATAACAAGCCACAAGACAATTGCAAGGAGGGTAGAGAACGCACACAAAGGCTAAAGGATTTCAGAAATCTGTATTGGATGAATAAACCGAAAACAATACAGGCTGTGCAGAAAATTCAGAAACTAACATGTTGGGTCTTGTCGGTCGTCAGCGTTTTCAGTTTTCAAAATCATTCAGCCTCTGTGTGTGTTCTCTACCCTCCTTGCAATTGTACTGTCTGTTTTGGAGTTACGTATACCTTGCGAAACATGGAATTTGGCTCAGACTCCACTTCCACTTTCTTTAATGACTTGACCACACTTCAGATGCTCTCGTAGGGGTGTTTCTATATATTGGTGAAGTTAAATCAATTCCCATATGAATAAAACAACAAAGGGGTGCAACCATTGGGGGCAGGTCAGTCTGCAGAGTGTCAGCTCAGCCACAACACAAATTCAATAAAACATCTCACATTTGGATTAACAGCATATGAGTCCATTAGTTTTAGTATAGCTTTTCATTTGTCCTTCAGCACCAAAGCTCACTAAAAGGTAACATTTACAGCAGGGCTGTGCAAAATTTAAAACATCTACATCCTGTTTGTTACCTCAGTTGAAAATGCAACTCAAATTCAGGATTTGCATTAAAATTCAAGAGGCCATCTCAGTCTTTTTCTGAATTCAAAACTATGTTGAACTATTCATTGATATGGCTTTCAGTCATCGTCCATTGGACCTGCCAGGTTTATAAAAACAAAGACAGACTTTAAACAAAACACTTTTAAATGGGAGGTCCTGTTGTCTGTTCCTCTGACAGCTATCTTATTCTCTTTTAAGTATCTACCTTCTCAGCCATATAATAAATCTCCCTGCCATAACAATATCAAAAGATAACTTATCTCAGTCTCAGAAACGCAAACTTATGCACCAGTGACCTTTAATATCTGTTCTAAAGGCCTTAATACATTTTATTTACCAGTTTTTCTGAAATCTCTTTTTCTCTTCCTTACCTCTCTGTCTTTCCTCTGCCCCCTCTCGTGTGCCTCTACTGCTCATTTCTCCTGTGATGCTCACCTGCCCTCTTTCACAAGACGCTCCTTCTCCCCTCGCCCCTCGCCCCTCGCCCCTCTCCCCTGTCGCTCTCCATTTCTCTCTCCTCCATCTTCTTGATGACCTCCAATAGGTCACAAAGAGCCCCACTCTTCCTGTTTTCCGTCTGTTTTGTCAGTCTATTTTGGCTTTATTTCTCATTTGACACTTCAGTAGGGTTTGGGGATATCCTCTTTGTAAAAGCACAGTAAGACAAAGTAATCTGTCCTTGGCTTTCAACAGATAACCTGCTTGAATGTAGTAATAATTATGTAAAAAAAACATGATATGTGTTTTCATGTTACACCAAACACAGAAACTGTTAAAGGCAACAAGCTAGGGTCAGCCATGTAGCACAGCTACACAGCCACAGCCATTTTTCCATTTTCCCCAGAGAATTCCTCCTCCTCAGCTATTTGTGCTCTGTTGGACTTGTTAGACAACATAATGTACCATGTTTGGACACTTCAAATTTTCAACAGATGTACTAGATCATTTCCCCCTCGTGATTTCACTATTATATGCTTACTGAGCACTAAGACACTATATGCATTAGTGCTTGCCATACAGTTAGGCATCTGTTCACATTTTTAGGAGCTGGGAAGCAGTTTACCCTGAATCACAGTTTTTTTTAAAAGCCACTGAACTCTTTTTCAGGCTAACACAGTCTATTACTTAGGAGTTAGAGAAGAATTGGTTTATTATTAAATTTCACAATATAAACCATTTAACCCTTCCTGGCTATGGAAAAAAATATTGTATTGAGGTTATACTGCAGAATCACAGAATGTTAAAGAAATGCAAACTCACTGAATTTAAGTGCAGATGTTATAACCAAATGACACAAGTGGGCTTACTGACCATTGCCACACTGCTCTGTGTAGGCATGCCGGTCTGGCTTGGAGACACAGGGCCCTTTAGTCTTCCTTGCTGGATTTCATGAGGTAGTGTTGGGTTTTGGGTTTGTTTCTTTCTCAGAGTCTAATAACCGGAGCCCATGGTGGCCACACACTAGGGTTGTTTTCCTCAGAGCATGTGCTGATTAATGGGGTATGTGAGAAAAAGCTTTGGCAGATATAACATGGCTCTAATGAAGCATGCTGGGTAAGCAATGGAGTCGGCAGCGTAGAAAAAAGTCTTGGTACTGTAGGTCCACAGCAACAGTGTTGGGTACAACCTTTCACAAGTTGTCATGTAGTGTAAATAAAAGACCTGCATTGTGGCAGTTTTCGCCAGTTAAAACCAACGTTTTTTGGGTAGTAAAGTAACTGTTGTGTAGTGTGTATTTTAAGGAGCAGTTCATTACCATAATAGCTTGGTGCCCCTGGTTATCAGCAATCTGTTTTACCATTGTACATGAGAAACAGGTTTAAAGTTTATTCTCACTCAGCTTGTCAGAGTTTAAGAAATACTCATCTCTGCTGCTGCAGTATTTTAGTTTTCAGTTTTGTTATTATGGCTACTCCAAATTCAACCCCTATTTTTAAAATATATTTAGATTACATTTGTATATTGATTATATGTTTATGTGTATATTCTTACATATTTTTAGGCCTATAATCTGTTGTACACATATGCTGATTGTAAAGGGCAGCTATTGTTATCTTTAAGCACTAACAAATTACCTAAATATAGAATATGTTTAGGGAAAAGTTCCAAATGTGTCAGTACAGATGAGAACAGCGCCGTGGTGATGTGAAGAAAGCCAGGTGTGCTTAGTTTTCTCAGTCAGAGGGCACCTTGCACTCGATCACACAGCTCCACTGGTGCCAACCCACAATCCTTTGCGATTACAAACACTCTGCCAGGCTTTCAGACATGGTGTCAGTCAAAGGTGTTGAGTAGAACCCTTCTCTCTCCATCTGTGTGGTAAAATGGGATGAACTGTGATGTGATATGATATAAGACTTGATGAAAGCTATCATGCCAGGATTTGGGACAGTCTGTTTTATTTTCAGATGTACACATAGTCCTCTATGATCCATTTTCTGAAATAATGACCTCAGTGTTAATGAGTGCTATGTCCTAGCATGTCAAACGTATAGTGATGGGAGCACTTAGGGATAAAATGCCAACAGGTCTTTTCTGAATATGGGACAGCTGTGGCCTAGTGATTAGGAAGTTGGTCTTACAATCGGAAGGTTGCCGGTTTGAATCCCGCCCTACCCATGGTTGAGATGCCCTTGAGCAAGGCATCTAACCCCACACTGCTCCAGGGACTGTAACTGAAACCCTGTAAATATCTGTAAGTCGCTCTGGATAAGAGCGTCAGCTAAGTGTAATGTAATGTAATGTAATAATGAATATATAGAACAGAAATAGCTTGCCATTTTTTCTCCATCTCTTTCTCCCTCAGTCTCTCTGTCTCTTTCTCTCTCCCTTTCTCACTTTCTCTGTTACTCTCTCTCGCTTTCTGTGTGTGTTGTGTTGTGTGTTTGTGTGTATGTATATCATGTTGTGCTGTGCTTTACTACAATATTGTAAGACACACACACACACACACACACACACACACTACAAATTCATGCAAACACAGTTGGTCAAGTTGCCATGCAGCGGTATGTAAGACTTCTGCTTTGTGAGTGGAGCAGGGTGACCTGTTTGCCATAAGCACACATGAGAAAGGTCGCTCACACACACACACACACACACACACACACACACACACACTGGCACAAACACACACTGAAAGAATCTGGAAATAGATCCCCACGATTTTCCCCAGAAAGCTGGATATAACAGCCAGACACGAAGGAAAAGTGCTATTCTTCATTTATTAAAATAAAGCATACCATGAAACCATATGGGACAGAGTAGTCTGTAGTACTTCACCAAACAATACAATTACGGTCCCTGTATGTAGCGGCAGTATACATACACACACTGTATGCAATGTGTATCAGAAGGGCATGAGGGCAACCAAAAGTGACGTCATCATAGGGCAATCATTACATAACACACACTGGGCATGCTCTAACTGCTCCGCTGGGTGACGGCAACCTTTCATTTCCTCTGCCATTGTGCCCTAACTGCCTCATGATGCATTGATGCTGTGTGACAACAACCCCCCCCCCCCCCCCCTTCTTGCCCCTAACCCCTGCTAGCTGGCCCTTAGACCCATTGACTGGACCTCCATATGCTCCACAGAGACCACCCCTCACCTGCGCCTCACATCAGAGGGGAGTGAGGCGATAATGAAACCTCTGGGGTTTCCCATCAGCCCCTGGGGCAGGAAGGGACATTGGAGGCCGAAGACACTCGGCTTCTTCATGATGCTGTCTGTCTGCACTCGCACTGCACACACAGCCCCAGAGGCCGGAGATAATATGATTTCATTAATCCCTCTATTGTGTCACGCTTGAATTTTGAGTCCTCGTCGAGCCGGTTTATCATTGTTGCCATGGCTGTAGAAGTCGGAGCCTGGAGTGAAACTGATGTTTTCTTGTGTTTGTGTGTGTGGGTGGGTGGGTAGGGGTGGATTGTTGGGGGGGTGTTTCTATTCTTGTACTTTGTTATTGTTTTTAGAACTAAATCTGCTTGTTCTTTGGAATATTTGCCTTTAAAAGGAATGCAGGTAAAACGGCCAGCATTTAACTTTTAAGTATTCTACTATAGCTTTATCTTAATGAATGGTTGAAAATATGAGAAATTGTTTTTTCAGAACACTTGACCTAGTGTAGACTTATTCACCCACTAAGTGATACTACCTGCCACCTGCTGTGCTACATAATAACCAACACAGTGGACAAGGGGTGATTGAAAGGGCTTTGGTGTCTGATTAAGGCACTATGTTGTTTGATTACAAAGGCACTGTAGGATCTGGTCTCACTGGCTTGAAGTGTGCCACTGTGGGAGGTGAGAGAAAAGTGTGTGAGAAGATGTCTGAGTTATCACAGCTGAACTTCACGTGACAGGTGGGGAAAATGGCTGTCACTCTGCAGAGACATTTCTGTATGTAATTGTGGTCATGTATGTGGACTGGTTGTGTGTGTGGTCATGTATGTGGACTGGTTGTGTGTGTGTGTGTTCTGGATCAATGTTAATGCTGTATTTTGGTTATTGTGGCAAGTTTTATCCAGTACTCTTTATTGTCAACTACTGAAGAGTACGCGCCCTAACCTTTAAGGGTGTGCCGTCACATCAGTGAGAAGGGCATGATGGGAGGATGAACATTCTAAAGAATGTTGGGGGTCCATAGAATATAATGTGGAATTTTAGAATCTTCCATCATTGTAGAACGCAATTTGTTACAGAACGTTCAAAAACTCACACATTTAAAGGATAGGCAGTGTTAGACATAGGCAATTACTATTGTTCTAGCTTCTACTGACATAGTTGATGAATCAGTCAAATATGCGTCAATTTGGAGAAATGACTACAAGGTCATTCTACAAGGCCTGCATTGGAAGTCATTCTCTCACAGAGTGCACACCTGTGGAAATACCAGTGGAACAATTACTCACTGCGCACAGCAGAGCATATTTTGTTTTGGCCAACCAGAAAACACCCTATTTTTGCAGGGGAGCTGAAGTATTCTAGCAGAAATGATTTCGTCATCGACCGGCTAGCTCCTTTTTGAGTGTGATTTGTCTGTTTAGACCATCAGATGTTTCGTTTGAATTGGGTTGATTGATCTGAATTGGAATTGTTTAAATTTGTCTCCAGTGGCTCTCTCTCACTCTTTCTGCATTGGAGCATCTGTTCCAGATTCATGCAGTTAAAATGGGAAACACCATAATGAGAGCTGGCTATGACTGCACTGTAACTCTCATACCTTATGTTCTGGTGTACTATGAAGGGAGTTTTGCTAACTTTATTGCCAGGCATTAGGTTGAATGAAAAACACGAGAGGCCGCCCTTTGCATATATTCAACTTATTCAACTTTTTCAACAAATTCAACTTTTATTGCACAGACACGTTTCAGCATGTGCGAAAGTCGAATATATGCAAAGTGCCGCCTCTACTGTTTTTCATTGAATTTACAATTTAGTCCAGCACTCCAAATCTTAAAATCTTAAATATCATACTTTGAGTGAAGCCTGCTCCTGTCCTTGCTTTACAGGCCTTAGGTTGACCATTTCTGATGTTGATTTGGAGACTATCATTTCATTGAAAAGTGAAAGTTATTCCCATTAGTCATTGTGATCACACAGCTCAACTTTGCATTTAACCCATAAAAGATATGAGCAGGAGGCAGCCATGACAGTGGCGCCTGGGGAGCAGTGTATGTGGACCGTTCCATGCTCAGGGCACCTCAGTCACAGGGGAGGATAGAGGAGAGCACTCCATACAAATTCACATCACAATGAAATAATGTTAGTATAATATGTTTTTCAGTGTAATCAAATTGGGATTTTATGTTGAAAACAGCAGCTGAATGTAATTCTTACTGAAATAATTTGTTTAATAACTGTATGACCATGTCAATATTGCTGAAAGCCATTGTTAAATATACAAGTTTAAAATGTAAAATTTACATGCTGTTCAGTAATGGTGATTACAGTTTTAATTTATTTTTTAGAGAATTGTTCTGGCAACCAGAGCTGCCAGCTTTATTCTGTAAAAACTACACGATTTTTTTTTACAGTGTGGTCTGTCACTCTCCCCACCCACCTGTCAGTGTGGGAAATTGAACCTGTGACTCTTTGGATATCCAACCCCTTAGTCGCCAGCCCTTGACTGCCCCCAAGCATATGCTGGGACTTGAACCCGTGAAGTCAATTGGTTGAGCGCTTTGTCCCTTGCACCGGAAAGGTAACAAATAGAAAGCTCAACAAGTATTAGAGGAGACAATGGGTCAGTGCAGCGGTGCCCCCTAGGACAGTAGTTGGGTGGTGGGGGTATTGGAGGGGGTTATCCAGTGTCTCCATAGATACTCTTCTGTGCCTAGCAACCCTTCCTCTGTGTGCCCTGCAGAATAACAACAATTAGACAGGATTTCTCTTAATTTAGAGCAGGCCACAGAAGGGGTTTCCATCAATACTGTATGTTCCTGTCTCGAGGCTGTCAGTAATTATCATAGGACGCTGTGCACCAAAGGACTTCGTCTCAGGAAACCCCACCTCTCAATAATGCAGACTGAGTAAATTCCTCAGATGAAGTAAATAAGACCGTCAAGATGAATGTGTATGAAAATATAAGTATTCAGTATTGTTTTGTTTGACTGAATTATGACCACATCAGTGCGAAGATAAGACATTAAACAAGGATTAGGCAAATAGCCCTCTGTTGATCAGATCTGAAACATCTTGTTGCCTTAGCTACAGCTCAGGGTAGCACAGCTTGAATGCAGCAAAGAACTGATTAGCGCTGGATATGCACCTTTTGTATCTTTTTGAACACACTACTTAGATGTGAATGCACTATGTAAACAGAATGATGTGAATATAAAAACATGCTTTCTCATTCTTTCTCTCTCTCTTTCTCTTTGTATCTCAATGTCTCTCTTTCTTTCCCTGTTTCTTTGGGTTTTTTTTCTCTATCTCAGTGTCTCTCTGCCCCAGTGTCTCTCTCTACCTCTCTTTCTCCACCTCTCTGTCTTTTGGCTCTGAGGGAGGAGTTAAACTAGAACGTGCTTCCCTTCATAATTAGCCTCCGGTTCTGACAGATAGCTAAATTTAGCGGCGAGAGAGAGAGAGAGAGTTATCTGAGATTAGTATTCTACCAAACATGCGCTCGGCTCATAAGCCCAGACATCAGCAGAGCACAAAGCAGTGGAGTCCATCATCGCTGGTTAATTACAGATAAAAGGTGTCCCCCAACGTTACCATGCTAATTACTCCAGCAACAAAGACATTCTGTGTGTGCTTTAAATCGACCAATAAAAATCCTATCACTGTGTGAGCTGTGTAGGTGAAGGTACATTAGCGTTATTCTACCTTTGGTGTTACCTAATGCTAGGACACATGGGGAGAGTATGACAGAAGGTACCCTGTTGTTGGAGTACACCCTCTGATTATGGAGCGTTGTTGTCGGGCGTCTGGTGTGTGAAAGGGTTGTCCCTGTGCTGTGAGGAGTGAGGGAAGTGTGTGTGAGAGAAGGCCTCTGATTTATCGCAGCTGAAGTGTTTGTGACAGGGTGGGAAAAATGGCTGTCATTCACAGCACAGCAATTACTGCAATTCTCTGCTAGTGAGTTTGTATGTGGGTGTGTGTGTGTTGGTGTGTGCATGTGTGTGTGTCGGTATGCAAGAGAAAGTGTGTATTTTTATGTTGTGTGTGTGTGTGTAAGCGCTGATGTAAAACCTTGTGCGAGAAGTGTATTTAGAGTAATTTATGTCTCTCTCTCTCTCTCTCTCTTTCTCTCTCTCTCTCTCTCTCTCTCTCTCTATTTATTTATTTTACACACAAACACACACACACACACATGTGCACACACACACACACTCCACCACATGATAGTATGCTACTCTGTGGTTGTGTGTTGTGTTTTAATAAAAGCCTAGCCTTGCCAGACTGTGTGTCCCCAGGCCCTGTACCGCTGGGACTGTTGTCTGGAGGAGAGCCATCAGCAGCTTCGGCCAATCCAGTCTCTGGGAGACTTCCACTCAGCGAGCAGCGGGGAGTGGTTTAGCAAATGCAGAATAGGACACTCTCCTCCGAAATGCATCTCAATTTAACCCCAAAAATGGCTGACAAGACACAAAGGGCTTAAGGCGCTCAGGAGACTTCAGAAAATTTTACTCAGGTGGTTATCTGCTACGGGTGAAGTCAGAATCCAAAAGAAAAATGAAATTAGCAGAGGCACTCCGAGATTTGAGCAAAATATAAAAAAGCCTTTAAGAGAGCATGGCTAGGACTGGTTAAAAGCACATAGGCCATTCAGTCCTAGCCATGCTCTATTAAAGGCTTATTTATATTTTGCTCAAATCTCAGAGTGCCTCTTCTAATTTCTTTTTTTTTTTGGATCCCAAAAATGGCTATTTGGGGGAGCTTGCAATGCTGACTGGTCGATCGAATGGCAGGGAACAATGAGGAGAAGGTTGGCCAGGCCTCTCTCTGTCGTTGATGTAAACGATGTTATAGCTCATCTCCCTGCCAGCTTCAGGGAGCCTGATATTGAGAGACTATCTCTAGCCGAGCACGGTTGCCCCTTATCTGATTACTCGTGATGAGAGCCACCATCAGATCCAATCAGCTTGCATATAATTTAGATTGATGCTCGTTAGCTACGCCTCCAGTCTCCTGCTGCAGCCCAACAGAATAGTCCCCGAGCGCGGCCGAATGCGATTGCGTTGTCTGGCGGAATCAGACTACCCCGCGACGCACCCCTTCCCCAGTGATTGCTGTTGTCTGAGAGCCCCGTTTAGGCCCTGACTCCCTCTCAACCCCCATCGCCAACACCCACCCCCCCATGCCCCTACGCCCCTACGCCCCTACCTATCACCCTGTGTGGCAGCACCATGCATGCTTGCCCAATGTCTGACTTAAGACACCTCAGATGACCTGCCCAGTGCTGAACAGGAACAGATTTATCCTTGATCAGGCACCTATGCTGGCCAGAGAAAAACAATGTAATAAAATATATATACTCAAGATTGTCATACATTACTGACTGAAAAGCCACGGCTGTCTGGATACTGTGTAATGGCCAAAAATATCAAAGGAAGCAGGGTGTGACGGCGATTTTGAACCTTGCTTGTTTCCTGGGAACCTTCAGCATCCTGGGGTGTCAGGAGCTTGTTCGTCAAGGTGCACATACATACATCCATCCCTGTCTGTGATGAAACAGGCGGGTAAGAGGGGGCAATAAGGCGCTGGGTGTTAAAATGGGATTAGAGGAGCCCCAGCCACCTGTGTAGGGCAGACTGCAGGAATTTTCCTCACGACAGAGATCACAAGCTGTACGTGTCAGGGGAGAGATCCTCTCTCCTCTCCTCTCATCTCCTCTCCTCTCATCTCTTCTCCTCTCCTCTCCTCTTCTCTCATCTCCTCCTGTTTCCTTTCCTCTCCTCTCCCCTCCTCTCCTTTCCTTTCCTTTCCTCTCACCTCCTGTCCATTCCTCTCCTTTCCTCTCCTCTCCTCACCTCTCCTTTCCACTCCTCTTCTTTCCTCTCCTTTCATCTCCTCTCCTCTCCTCACCTCTCCTTTCCACTCCTCTTCTTTCCTCTCCTCTCCTCTCCTTTCCACTCCTCTCCTCACCTCACCTCTCCTTTCATCTCCTCTCCTTTCATCTCCTCTCCTGTCCTTTCCTCTCCTCTCCTTTCTTCTCCTCTCCTTTCCTTTCCTTTCCTCTCACCTCCTGTCCATTCCTCTCCTTTCCTCTCCTCTCCTCACCTCTCCTTTCATCTCCTCTCCTTTCATCTCCTCTCCTGTCCTTTCCTCTCCTCTCCTTTCTTCTCCTCTCCTTTCCTTTCCTCTCCTCTCATCTCCTTTCCTCTCCTCTTCTCTCCTCTCCTCTCCTCTTCTCTCCTCTCATCTCATCTCATCTGAATACGCTCCGCCGTAGCGTTTCCGTCTACATGGCCCAAGACACAAAACTCTGGTCAGATCAGCTCACGCTGTGTACGTGTTTACGTCACATACATGAGGCAGTACAGCGAACCAAATGGATCCATGCGATTTCCATGCGTCGGACCTTCAAGCTGCTCTAGCAGCTCTAATAAACTTGCAAGAGGCATTCCAGCAAATGTACAGAATTTGTATATATACTATTACTCAACAGAGGAGGATCTGCAACCACCTCTGTCAAATTCTGGATGCACTGGTTCGTTGCAGGCGAGCCAGACTGCTATGGATGAGACCTGGGAGAATGTCTACCTCCGTCTAAACGTGGAATAAAAAGTGAAGACGCGACGCCACTTTTGCGTCTTCTGTTCAGACCGTCATTGTGTAAACGTAGCCTTACTTTTAAAGCTAGCTGCAATTCAAGTCAAAGGATATTTGATATTTGATCTCGACAGTAAATTAGCTTGCACCCCTGAGTGCCTCTGATGCAGCGTGCTGATTGGTTAGAATACTACATGGCCTGGTCACCACCAGTGTTTCTCATTTATAAATCCAGGCCTGCACATAAACGCCAGGGGTTTGTCATTTAAAAACACCTACAGAAAAGCACAGACTAACCCTTTAAATACTCGTTGAGTAGTCTCATTGATATGCAAAGCCATGTCTGAATCCCCTCCACTTTCTGTTGTTTTCCTTTGTTCCTCTTTATTTCATCATTAATGTTTTTGTATTAAAACATTCCGTTTTTCAGAAGAGGTTCCTAGCGTGATGTACTTGCGCTTTTGTTTTGGTCATGTGTGTTGTGAAGAACTCTTCATCACCAAGATCCTCGCTCTCTCTTTCTCTCTCTCTCTCTCTCTCTCTCTCTCTCTCTCTCTCTCTCTCTCTCTCTCTCTCTATCTATCTATCTATCTATCTATCTATCTATCTATCTATCTATCTATCTATCTCCCTCTTGCACTCTCTCTCTCTCTCTCTCTCTCTCTCTCTCTATCTATCTATCTATCTATCTATCTATCTATCTATCTATCTATCTATCTATCTATCTATCTATCTATCTATCTATCTATCTATCTATCTATCTATCTATCTATCTATCTATCTATCTATCTATCTATCTATCTCTCTCTTGCACTCTCTCAGCTCTCAGTCTCTATCTGTCTCTTTCTGGGCACACTTACTGGCTTACTGAACTTAAAAATTCACTCTGTGAAGTTCATAAGACAGCCACATCTTCATTCCATCTCTCATCCATCATCTAAAATGTACCACTGCAGGTACTACTGTAACATAACAAATTGACTCCATACTGAAGGACTGACTCTTCTTTTTCTTCTTCTTCTTCTTCTTCTTCTTCTTCTTCCTCTTCTTCGTCTTCTTCTTCTTCTTCCTTTTCTTCTTCCCAGTCTGTATACAAGGCCTGGCTGTGTTCTGAGTTCTTCCCCACCTCGCAGCAGCAGTGTCTGCACCGTGTGCCGTGCAAGCAATACTGCCTGGAGGTGGAGACCAGCTGCCCCTTCGTGCTGCCAGACAACGACGACCTGGTGTACGGAGGCCTATCCAGTTTCATCTGCACAGGTAGGCCAGACTCTGTGACGTCCGGCTCCTCCCTATTAGCATATGTTTACTCCCTGGTGGGCAGAGACTACTGTTGAGGCCAGCAAAAACCTGCCTCTGAGTCTGGGTTCAACCCATAGACACATGCTTCCTTGCTTCCTGGTGGGCAGATAGCCTACTTTCTGTGAACTTAAAAACTATTGGACCTGCCTTCAGCCAATCACAGCTAATGCAGCATACATACTCAAATGTAATGCTTACATTTAGTGCTTTCAGCCCTCCCACCAAACAACATAGGTTTCCCCATGTTCATTGATTGGTAGCCCAAAAATTGGGTCGAGTCAAACCAGAGCCTTAGTAAAGTTATTTGACTGACTGCTGCAGGAAAATAGCGAGTGTAGGTATGACAGCGATGTTCGCCTGGGTAGGCCCTCGCCGGTGCATCACTGAGAGAAGGGGATATAAGCAGCCCAGCAGCAGAATTGCTCAGTGGCTTTATTTCCACTCATTCATAATGTCAAGATCTAAAGACATTTTCCTTCACGTTTGTAACCTCATGCACATTTCTGCTGGAGTTACATGGGACTAAGCAATGACACAGGAACGCAACAACTCTTTGTAATATTATACCGCCGCAGTGTTTTACAGTAATACAACTTACTGTACAGCTCAGAACTACTATCCAATTACTGCATTTGCCTTTATCTGCTTTATCTGTGCTTCTCCTCTCTCTCTCTCTCTCTCTCTCTCTCTCCCCTTATCTCTTCCTATCTCTCTATCCCTTGCTGTCTGTCTGTCTCTCTCTTTCTGTCTCTCTCTCTGTGTAAGTGTGTGTGTGAGAGAGAAAGGGCATTATCGGCAAGTTTGCAGTGGTGCCAAAAAAATGATATAATGTTTAGTTTGCTCCCACAGGGGGCACTGTTTACCCAAATAATAGATTTGGAAAGGGTCTGACACGTTATTAAATAATATGTTGTAATTTTTGCTCTCTGATAAAATGAATATATCCCTTATCCCAAGAGAGCAAAATGAGGTGGTAAAACAAATAGACTAAAAGCATAAAGACTGTGCCATTCCCTCCACACTAGTGTGTGTGAGCTTGTTGTGTGTGTGTGCTGCAGGGCTGAAGGAGGCTGTGGACAGTGGCGGAGGACCAGAGTGTTGTGATGTCAGATGGAGGGGGTGTGACCCATCCGTGGGGGCAGCGTGTGCTCTGACCCAGCTGCAGGGGTCGTCGCCGTGGCCACCGAGGTCATGGCAGGCGGTGTCGTGCGCCTCGCGCCTGTGCAGCGGCAGGCTGAAGCTGTGCATGCTGGTCCTCATCCTGCTGCACACCGTCGTCTCCATCACGACCGTCAGCAGTGGCAACGCAGGCCTGGACGCCATGGTAACCCTGGAAGAGAGCCCAGTACGGGAGGAATGACCTCACCAGCACCGAGGTCATCCCCCTCCACATGCTCCAGATCTCATCTGCCCACCAGCCACATCCTTTCTTTACCCGCCGGACGAATCTCCCCCACTACTCTCTGCGTAGGTGTGCTAAGAGATCTGCCATTGCGCCCCCTGTTACCCACTTCAGCTCCCTGCAGAGACATGAGACATCAGACGCACGGAAGCCCAGCTTCCCCTGTTCCCCTCTGAAATCCACTGGTAATTGGTTCCCCTGCCTGGTAGCGGTGTGATGTCACAGTGCAGGATATGAGTACAAGTGGCCTATTTTTATGCCAGTTCTGTTCCTGTAAAGACTCCTCTCGCTCTGATTCTTGTGTTCTTTCTGCTGAAACTGTCTGTGTTTTTCACTTTTACTTGCCACATATTTTTTGTTTTCAGGTATGATTCCTTATAATATTCATTAATCACACATGTATTTTGTTTTATGGACCTGTGTTTTAACATTTTTTGTCAAAGAAACATTACAAATACCCTTTTGGTTTTCAGTTATTAGTAATTATAATTATTTTTGATTATGAATTAATTGTATACTATACTATACTATACTATACTATACTATACTATACTATACTATACTATACTATACTATACTATACTATACTAGACATTGCCAGTGGACTGGCATGCCTCTCCCCACACATTTAAATATGACGTAAGAAGCTACAGTACATGTGACAGTGCACAGTGACACTGAACAGTCTTTATATCCATGGTTAGCTATGACGTGCCAGCTTGATCATGTGTCGTGGAACACCAGGGAAGCTGAGTTCTGTGTGAAACCAAAGGATTCCCTATAGTAGAGTCAACAGAATCATCTAAGGTTGCCTACCAATGATCAGTTTAAAGCTTTTGTTCTGCTTGATTAATATAGAACGTGTGAAATTAAGTGGCAAAAAATGATCCATTAGAATGAAAACTGGTTTTCTTGTTGAGCTATTTATTGTGACATGATGTTTTAGTCAAGTATGACGTGATTTGACAGAATGATGATTATAAAAGCTACCTTTGTTTTCTGGGTGTTTCACCCTGCTTCAACAAACCCACAAGAATCACTACACACACAGCGCAGTAAATTACCACCTGGCATGGAGGCTTTCTCAAGGATGTGTTAATGACTTGGGAGACAGCTTTTAATGAATTAAATATTTTCTCTGCTATTGAAATTCAAAACTTCAAAGCGGTTACGACATGTTTTAAGAAGTATGTAAGTTAATGTCCTCAAGATTTAAAACAAAAAAAAACTCAAATCCCTCTCCTAATACATTTTACAGGTTTCCCAGTTTTTTTGATACTTGATAGTTTTCTCAGTTTGATGTGTCTCTGAAGATGATGATGTCTTGAGTTTCACTGTTGTTTGTCAGGTAGGGCTTGTAATATTTAAAGTGTTTCAAGTGCTTTCAACATTTCTGAAACTGTTCTTTCGTTTAAGTCTGCATTAACCTCCCAGCCCCAAGGGCAGTCCTTCTAAGGCCACTTGTACTCTTTTGTAGCTTCTGTGTGTTGTGACTGGTGACATAGAGACACACCATGATATTCTTAGACAAAGGGTTCTTCAACCTGTCCCCACAGGAGAACACCTAGAGGTCCCCCAAAATAACAGGAAAGGTTCCACATAGAACTATCGATGTTGCTCTGTGTGTCGAACCTCTATGCCTTTGTTGCTAATATCATGTAGGGACTAAGTAGAACCTGGAACCATTTTGTGGGACATTTCAAAGGTTCTTCTGCGAGGAGTGGTGAAAGAGCCTTTTGGAAGGTTCTAGATGGCACCTTGTTTTCTAAGAGTCTCAGAGGGGCAGCTCTCCCGCTCCTTCCTCTCTCCATGAGGGGAACACTTCTTATGGCATTTTATACACTGTGCTTCTATGGATAGGACTTTTTTGCACTAGTTCTACAACATGTTATTTTTATTTCTTTTGAGGAAACTGTGCTGAAGGAATATTATCCCACATCAGTGTTTCTAGTCCACCTGTATCTGTTTCTCTTGTATTTTGGGCAGAGGACAAATCTGCCAAATGATAAACCTAATAAAGGAATCCAAATCTGGACAGTGGATTGCCAGCAATGGGTATGCATTTATTTTTTTACTACTTAGTATGCATTTGTCATTATTGTTGTTGTTAATACCATAGGCACATGTTAAGACTGCACATCATATGTGAATTCACAGTGTTTAAATCTTCCTGGAGTATTTTTCAGACAAGTCCAAATTTGAGTGGCACTACTTCAAAAAGACATCTGTTTAATGATAGCAGAACATATGATGGTTTAACATCAATCTGACATGAACATCTACCTACTAGATCTGTCAGATTTTCACCCAATACATACAGGCTAGGGACGTTTTGCTCCTCAGATACCAACGTTACCATGTTTTAACGTACCCAAAGTTTATTTCACACTGAATTTCTCCTTTAAATAGCCGGCATATTCAACTTCAAACTGACAGATAAGATTATATATTTTTGATTAAAATGGTGTAGCCTAATATGTATCGCTCAACCAGAAAAGCAGCTGAGAAGTAGCTGATAGATAACACTGAGATAAGACTGTTGCAGCAGTGGCCGGTTTGTTGTTCGTGTTTATTGTACCTGTATGAATCTTAAATGAGGTAAACATATTCAAAACAAACAGTATCTAAGGCTATCTGGCTACTACTACTGATGGGCAGCACACAAGTGTAAATCATTCTAGTCTATATCTTTGCTTCACCAGTAGAGGGTGCTATTATGTTTGTGTTTTTATTTTTCACTGAATGAAAATTTATTGTTTTGTGTATCTCATTTTTATTTATTGCATTATGAAATGGTTTTATGAAAAGAAAGACTTGTCCACTTCCACAAGATCAGAGAATGAGGTCATAAATCTTGAGAATTTATAATTTTTCTTTGAAGTCATTCATATTGGCATCAAAAGCATTTTCAATGGTGGTGATAGTGGTAGGGGTTATGACACATGTTTTGTGTGGTCATAAAAACTCCAGAAGAATTTATTGGTGTTTTTAAAAGATAATACTTCTGTCATTCGAATGTTTCTTTTCTCATGCTGGGTGATCTCCATGATTACACTGTCTAAAAAGTTCATGACTTTATACTTCTCTCCTTCTCTCCCACGCTGGCAATTAAACGTAATGACAAAGAAGTCCCATTTCATTTGGACTTAAAGAAGCTGCCCACTGTCCTGCGTCCCTTCATTCCACTTGCTGTCAGTATCAGAATTGTGGCAGAGCAGGCGGCCTGGTCCCAGCCCTTCCACTGGAGAAGGATTAAAGGCATACTTGCCTTACCCAGGATTTTATTAGAGTTGGAATGGCAGCTTGACTGCTGCGCCTAATGTGGCGATATACACAGGAATGCCTTAGGATGTGTGTGCTGCTCCGAGAGAGAGAGAGAGAGAGAGAGAGAGAGAGAGAGACAGAGAGAGAGAGACAGAGAGACAGAGAGAGACAGAGAGAGAGAGACAGAGAAAGAAAGAGAGGGAGAGAGGGCATGACTGGTATATTCATCTATCAGTGCAGCAGTCACAGAACTCATTTTGAGCTATAGGGTTTCACAGCTGAGAGAGATAATGTTATATGATATATTAATAAACCCATTTTTTACAGATGTCCCTTTTGTGTATGTGATTCAATACAACTGTGGATCCATTGTCATGGGAATTGTGAAACGCATGGAGGACCGGAGTGTTTTGCAGACAGTTTACTGGTGCATTATGGTGCTAACTAATGTCGTCTGCATTAGAATACAGCAGTGGGGATCTTGCCCTGCTTTCGCCCTGCCGAGAGGGACAAGGGGGGCCCTTCGGCAGGGGACCTGCGGGGAAAACACTCCTGTCCTGACTGGAGTCTTACCCAGAGACAGATGAGTTCACCACAGTCTCTCGTACACACAAGCCGACCAAAAATGAATGCCTGATTAAGCCACACTATGCAAAACCACTTCGGAAAAAAACATCAAAGCGAAACTAAACGCACCATATATTTTTATGTTTTTTTTCCTAAACAGAAATCAACAAGTGACACCAAACCTCTTTTGTTTGCCTGTTGTAGGCAGTGTACTCATTCACACACTCCACGCCAGTTTGAAGGTGGTAGTTCGGCGAACAGAGACATGAATGAAGACTCTATGCACGCGCTGGCCGCACACACATGTGTGAGTCATTGCCCCTCACAGCCTTCCCATGAAGGCGAGAGGAAGCTAAGCCCAACATGGGAGCGACTGTTATGGTCAAGAGGGTACGAGCCTCTACGACAGAACACATGTGATTCCCACCGCGGCTGCGTGCGGCTTATTCCACATGACAGCAGTTCTTCAAATTGAGGGAAATCACAGGCAGAGCGGCCCCAGGAGCATCACGGCATTGTCCAAGGCCGTAATGACTAAATGACTGAAATTGAACAAAGAATGTCAATTGGGTTTTTTAGCTTTGTGCTGTGCCGGTAACCGACCTGAAGTTGTTTTTCTGCAAAACATCCCTCTTTCTCTAGCTAAGAGGAACCATTAAAGACCACCAAATTGCCAACGCAGGCAGTAAACGGCCACAAGACATATTAGTGACTCTAAAACATGACCACAGATTTAATGGTAATTCTATTGACCTTTAAGGGTGTCTCCTGCCAACATAAACGATATAAAGAGCAAAAGTGTGAGCTAGTGAATACTATAACACTACACTGGATAATATCTCAGCTCATCTGAGACCCAGCTGGGCATTATGGTGTTTGTAATGGAAACCCTAAAAGTGTCTAACTACATTTTCTCTCTCCTCTTTCTCCCCTTCCTTTTGGATTGAAGGCCCTGCGTTCTCCATTCTGTTTCTCTCTCTCACTCCCTCTCTCCTCCTCTCTTGTCTTTCTCTCTCTCACTCCCTCTCTCCTCCTCTCTTGTCTTTCTCTCTCTCACTCCCTCTCTCCTCCTCTCTTGTCTGTGTCTTGTGTGCACATGTGTGTTCCTGGACTAGCCTCAAATAATTGTGATGATGTGCATGTTCTCAGTCATAAAATGCGAAGCTGTTCTCATGATGTGACACACACACATGCACATGCACACACATACACACACACACACACACACACACACTCCAGCTGTGAATGTGTGTGTGATGACCATCAGTCATGCCGGGGTCAGAGCCGAAAATTATGGCATGCTAAATGCGATGGGACTGTGTGTGTATGTTACTGTGGCTTATTTGACATATGACTCACACCAGTGGGTTGCTTTTAAGTGTCAAGCCAGAGAATCTACGGTGATGAGAATATACGACTCAACATGTGTTAGTATTACGCTATAATGCCTTTATATTAACACTGTAAAGATGTGAAGCTTCACAGCAGATGGTGTGTGTGGTGGTGAGGTGGGTGTTTGGGGGATGGGGGTGGCAGGGGATTGGAGGTGGAGGGAGAGGGGGTTCTGCCTGAGATGATTGCTAAACGCACTCTAACACCCCAACCACATATGTATGTGGCGCGCGGCTTCCACTGTAATTACTGACGGCATTCCTGTGACGCTCTCAGGTGCTTGCCTGTCATATCATCTTTCTCAAAGGCTATGACGAATACCGTCAAGCATTATAATTGATTGTGTTTTCTTTTTTTCTCACTCTGACAAGTAGGCAATTACCATATTTGTGGTACTACCAAGCACAACTCATAGGTTCTGTTTGCCAAATGTTTTGAAAAGCTGGATCCAGGTGTTTAGACTCATTTTATTTGACTAGTGAGGCCTAAGCTAAGCATATTCTCCTAAAATGTAAATAACCTAGGTCTGTTTGAGTCTGTCCAATGTAAACTTTGGAAAAATCTAAATAATGTAAGAAAATAATCTAAGCCAGATAGGATCCCCCAAATGAAACAAGCGGATCTGCAACATGTGAAAAGCAGGCACACTCCATTCAATCACACGACGGTCAGTCTTTCCGCGGGAGGGTTTTCAATGAAATGACGTAGAGTCGTTTACAACCTATCGTGAACCAGAGGCGGGTCTAAATACAGGGGCGCCAGTAGGTTATCAAATCAGCTTGTATTTTGCGGCTTCTGAACAGATGAAGCCGGGTTAAACTAGTAATTCACCCACATCGAGACGATCATATCTGGAGTTGACCAGATAAGACAAGATTCGATTATGTCTATGTAGCGTCAGGCTCACCCGCAACCAACCATGCCACCGAAATCTTTTTCAGAAAAGTTTGCAAACTTAGAGAACAGAGATGTTAAACACTCTGCATGCGTGTGCACAAGACAATGCAACAACTGCAAGATCTTTCTCGGTTTCTTCGTCCTCTCTCTGTCGTTGCACCTCGTGACGTTGTTTTGTTATTTGGACCTGAGATCGGAGGTGAAGCGCGAGATCCTCGAGAAGAACAGAGGTGATGTTATCCCCGTGGGATCTGCGGAGTCTCGTGAACTTGTCCCCCCTGAGCTGCAGCTGCTGGACATGAGCTACTCAGCAATCGACATGCAGGTAAAATAATGACCCGTGTAGCGCCTCGAGTTTTTTTTCTTCTTTTCTTTAAATGATCATAATCAATTTACAGCATGCTGATAGGGTCACGATTGGCCAGAGTTATAATCAGCCCCAGTCACTCATGCGTCCAAGCTGAATGGTTTATCTGTTTCGCGGATGGGACGTCACTATTGTTCAGTGGGGGCAATGCACCATCTGCCTCTGTTGCTTATGGAGTGCACACGAGCTACATTGTATTTCATACAAAGTCCTGAAAACAGTGTCTGTTTTCTGTATTCCCTCTACATCCAGACATGCCCACAGTAAACTATGTGACTGAGGTTTACTGACGAGAGACTAGCCTACCAATGACTTCAGTTATGTGTGAAGATTTTTCGTAGGATTTTTCTGTCCTGCGAGTCCTGAGGTGCGACTTAAGGATTATTGCGTTGGCTTCTGAATAGGACATACCAGTCCAAGGTTAAGGAGAATTAATTAATTTCTTTGCCCTCTTGTTTTGAGTACCCCGAGTGTTCTCCTTCTTCTTGGGCGCACAGAAAGCTGTCATCACTGGATGTGTCGTGACTCATGCCCATGCGCTTGGAAATGTTTTATGAAAATGTAGAACTGAATGAAAAAAAAACGTATTAAAATCCTCTTCCGTGTCCGTGCTTAATCACACGACAATAACACATTTAGTAGGAGAGGAATAACCTTGGCATCTTGAAAGGCATCTCTGTAAGAAGACCTCCATAATGTTGAATGTAGCCTACACAGAAAAGCTCAGGAAGGGCAACTTGAAATAATAAAACACATTTTTTGTTATTTGGTTATTCTAGGTCAGGTCTTTTTTCTTAGTCTTTCAAGATTATCTGTTGTCAAAATGAATTCGCAGTTTGAAGTGACATGAGAGGTGCCACACTTTAGGTGCCAGCAGACATCTCTCGACTTGACACGAGTGGGGCATGACAGACCCAGCTTACCTTTGACAGATTCCGCTTAAAAACGACAAAGTTAAAAAGCCTGAGCCCTCGGCATGTGGAAATTTGTCAGTGTTTGACGAACAATGTGCTGCCCCATCCCTGCTAAGCCCTTGGGCTTCTCATTCTCGTGCAGCAAATCCTTGTTCTGTGCGGGCAGCGTTACTGCGGTCGGGACTGATGTTTGACGGCTCTAGTGGTATGACCAATCAATCCTCATTCAAAGGGCAGCTTTATTAGCTCCATAGCACTGTGATGTTATTACAGCATAGTTATACCATTCCTCCCCTCTTGTGTCTCTCGTTTCTCATTCAATCTAGCTGTTTGTGTGTGTGTGTGTGTGTACTGTGGCCTTTAAACACACTTGCAAAACACAAAGTACTTCTAGTGTAACTGGTGCATTGGTTTGCTTTGGCTGGCATGATTAGGCTCTAGGGTGGTATGTGTGCATGTACGTGTGTGTGTGTGTGTGTGTGTGTGTGTGTGGTGTGCGCATCTTGGCAGGAACGCTGTGCACCCTGCGATGGGTGTGAGTGACACTACATGTCAGAACGAGCCTGACATGGCAGCAGTGCGGGGAGTCATTTGCACAAGGCATGAACAGGCCCTACATTGCTTCACCGTGCCAGCTGGTAATGGTAATGTGCCACTTGCCACTCTTTCACCATCTTGGCATACTACGACATCTCACTGTACTTGTATAGTGGCAATAAAGACTTCTACTACTCTACTACTTCTACTGGAAGACTCTGTTTGCCCCTACACGCTTCATCCTCCTTCTGGCTTTTTATGCAAGACACTCAGTCTCTTTGCAGATATGCACGAGTGAGCACAATCAGTTGAAACATTCACAATAGCAATTTGTAGCAGCAAAAGCAGTCAGTGGCATGATATCACATTATAAAGCAACGATAGTCTTTTTTCAGTGACTCTTTTTATTTGGCTATAAAATCAGAAGAATAGCTTGACAAATATCAGAATTGACAGCAGCAGTAATTGATGTTTGTGTGGAAGTCCCTTAGAAGTCGTGTTTTTATTTGAAGAGAGTGCTCTAATTACTAAATCAGTGTCAGTGTGCGGTGGTCTGGCAAAAGCAAATCTGTCCCTAATAATTGCTAACTGAAACGAGTGGTATACATAATATATAAATTGCAGGCAAGGGACAATGACAACATACCCTAAACCTTTTAAATGCTGTCAATCTCAATAGTCTAAAAGCTTTTGTCAAGCAAAAAAAAAAAAAAAAATTAGAAAGACATGCGTCTAGCTTCTCTTTGAAGGCACATTTGTTAGAATGATGAGGAGATTTGTGTGGCTGACTGTTTGGCTTCATCTCTGAACAGAGTTTTCTCTTGACAGGGTATTTCTCTGAGTTCTCTGGAACAGTTGTTTGGGCCTTAGTGTGCTAAGTGTTTCGCATGGGAAACCGTGTGTCTTCAAAGTGAAGCTTGGGAAAAGTCTTTCCTCAGATTGCCTCCATGAATGAATTGCTGCAGGTCGACCTCCTGCTGCTTCTCTGTTCTTTTCTTCCCTTCTCTCTCTTGCTCTTTTATTCTTTTAAACACACACACACACACACACACACACACACACACACACACACACACACACACACACACACACACACACACACACACACACACACACACACACACACATTTTCTCTCTCTCTCTCTCTCTCTCCCTAGGCATTGTGGGCATGTGGCCAGAGCTCTGTGTGAAATTCTGAGATGAGGACACACACACACACACAACTCACAAACATACACACTCACACACCACTCGCAAACTCTCTCACACACACACACACAGGTCTACGCACACATGCACGCAGCCACGCACAAACGCACATGCACAAACACACACACACACACACACACACACACACACACACACATGCCCGGAGCCACACACAAACACACATACACAGGCACACACATGCACAAAGAAACACACACACAGACTTGTTCACCCATCTGGTATCTACCCCTCTGAACTCCTATTAAAGACCACGGCTTCCCCTACTGCAGTGAGTGCTTCCTCATTTGACGGGATCTAACCCTAATGTAATGTTCTTACTAATTAGGGTGGGATCTAACCTTAATGTAATGTTCTTACTAATTAGTCTTCTGTAGTCTCTCTCTTCATTTCACGGGATCTAACCCTAATGTAATGTTCTTACTAATTAGTGTGGGATCTAACCTTAATGCAATGTTCTTACTAATTAGTAACCCTTCACTCTCTTCATTCTGGAACCTAGCCCATGAGTCTGTCCTTTGAAGCCTGACTCAATTTGCTGCAATGGTTCTCAAATCCGCTGTAAAATATACTTTACCACAGGGTTCTGTATCGTGTTCCTTATTTGCAGGACCATAAATGTAATTTTTTTGGATGACTGAAGTATTTGTACATAGCCACTTCTGCAAAATGGATCATAAAGTCCGTAAGATGAGTAATGAGGAATTGACAAAACAATGACAGGCTCTAGCAGATGGGATATTAACAACAGCAGGATGGCATCCACAGAAACAGACACGCCACCTGTGTGTGACAATTAGAATAAGGAGGGGCTCTGGCTACCTTTGAGCCGTGACGGGGGACACCGTGCCAAGATTCCAACAAAAAGAAACCGGAGACTTGGCAACCCCTGACACGTCGCTTTTGAAATCCAATAACCCTTCCCGAATAACCTCACAAATGAAGAAATGATAGACATTCATCCCCAGCACACACTGGGCTGTTGATTCACGAGCACTTTTTATTATGTGAGAAGCAGAATAAAAATACTTCTGCGCTGGGTCACCCAGAGAGATGGGAAGACCACGCCTTAGCTAAGCTGAGGCATCTGTTTCATTAAACGCCATGTTTTGTTTTATTCGGTTGTTGACTGTGGCATTTGGGGAGTACACAGAGGATCCTCACCTTTGGATCTGTCTGGGCTTCCTGGCTGCGTTCCCTGTAAGGACAGGTGTCACGACTATTTACTGGATTCATTTGAAATCGGGAAAGAATGTTTACATGGCTTTAATTATCTTATTTGATGCACATGCCTATGTGTATATCTAGACACCGAGAGCATTAAAACAGGAGGAGGGAATCATGAAAGGTTGGGGCAACGAAGCTGTGTACAATTAGGCAGTATATGCGGTAGAGCTATTGCAGGGTAGAGTTTCCAAGTGACCTCTACTGAATGCTGGTCCGAAAGTGTGTGTGTGTGTGTGTGTGTTTGTGTTTGAGGGTGAATTTACAATGCTGTGGCCAACTAGTCAAAAAAAAAATGTAGTTGGGCTCGACAAGCTCAGGTTTGAAGACCGAGCATCGATGCACCACTGAACCAGCAGTAGTATGATTAATTAATACAGCAGTAGTATGATTAATTAATGCCGCTCTCTCTCAGCTCCACACAGTGCTTGATGAGAGCATTAACACATGCAGAATGCAGGATATCAAGCTGTTCTTATACACAAGGTTGGCCTTTGCAATGATGGCAGACAGATTTAAGCAGGACTAAACTGAAAGGTTGAGAGTATAGTATAGAGAAATAGAGATTATAGAGAAATGGTAACTCATTTATGCTAACATTTGACTGCAGAGGAAGGCATAAATATCTTACTGCAGTACACTTAATTAATAGTAAGCATGCCAGGCACACCCAAAGTATGGCGGGAGCCAACAGCCTCTCCAAACACTGAAGCGCAACAATGTCTTTGCACGCTACAATACTTTCAAATGCTGATTCAGTCAACCATCAGTCAACAAGTCGTTGTCCTACCTCGAGGTAGTCCTTACACTTAGGATGGCTGAATAGATCTTTTGACCTGGAGTGGTGAAAAGAACCTCACCAGTCACAACAAGTCCATATACCCTGGCTATGAAAGGCTGAGAAGGTCACTTGTGGTGTCTCCAAATGGCAGTCGACATTGTGCTTATCCCTTCAAACCTCTGTGGCTTAGACAGCTGTTTGCCCCATGCCAAATGATGGGGCTCAGAAGAACCCATATGCAAAACTAGAAAGCCCTCCGAGAGCGCAGATCTCCACCAAGGCATGCCCTATCTCCAAATAATAAAGAATGGTTAAAAACAGTTCTTGGATACAGATGGTAATCTGGATCACCACCAAAATCTAATATTTTTTATTGGCCTATTTCCCATTTCCATGTAAATCTGTTCAGAACTTTTTTGTGTGAAGTTGCTAACTAGCAAACAAAAAACACAGACACAAAAGAAAACCAGCGCCACCAAAAACATAATTTTCCTTGGCTCAGGTCATCAATATCAGCATCGTATTGCAAAAACTCTGTCATCACTTGTCTAATTAAAACGTTTATAAACTGTTGTTGTTTTAGTTGGGAAACTGTGGTGGTAAACACTGAATTCTGGAAAGACCTTAAATAAGTCATTTTTCCTCCCTGTGGTAGGTCTTGGAGCCTGTGATATTTTTTCCCAGTGTAGGGCCGGTTGATGAACAGTTTGTAAATGTAGCCTACTATTTATGGAAGTAATAAGGTCTCCAGTGTATTTGTGTGTGTGCGTGTGTGTGCATGTGTGTGTGTTTCCTGTCTGCATTTTATAGTGTAGCTGTATATTGTATGTGTATATATATGTGTGTATTTATATATATATATATATATGTGTGTATATATATATGTATATATATATAGAGAGAGAGAGAGAGAGAGAGAGAGAGAGAGAGAGAGAGAGAGAGAGAGAGAGAGAGAGAGAGAGAGAGAGAGAGAGAGAGAGAGAGAGAGAGAGAGAGAGAGAGAGAGAGAGAGAGAGAGAGAGAGAGAGAGAGAGAGAGAGAGAGAGAGAGTTTTGGTCATAGTTTCATGGTTATGGTGAAATCTAGATCTGTGCCTAAAGAATGGTTCTGATGTCTGCAGGGTTTGCTGCAGGGTTTTGGACAGTGGACAGTTTTCGCCAAACCACTGTCCTGAGGCAACCTTACATGTTGTAGCCTATATTTACGTGCATAAAATGTAATCTCCTGCAATTCTGCCAGTCATCTCCCTGCATGTGTGTGTGTGTGTGTGTGGGTGTGTGTGTATGTGTATAATGCCACCCATTATATTGTCTTTAGTTGTCCTTTGAAAGGAATGCCACTCCTGTCAGTTGTAGACTCTAAGCACTTAGGAGTGGTTTTGTTTCAAAGCAGGCTCAAGAATCACAGACTATTGTGTTTTATGTTTCCCACTGCCGTTATTGGTAAATGAAGTTTCCCTCTCCAAGAGCCAAAACATGTTTGGTTTGAGGTTCAGAGACGGCCTGTTTCAAAGGACGCTGGAATCCACGATCTGCGACTAGACGACAATCTGTCAACATTTACTCTGCAGGGTCACGAGTTTACACGGAAGATAGACAGTGTGGCCACACAAACACCCCCACACCCCACACCCCACACCCCAACCCCTCAGAAAGCCAACACGGCATCAGGAGTATCCGATGCGTGGGCACTTGTGGCAGTGTTGGTCTGCACCGTCACCAGAGACATACGTACGTCAGGGCTCCTCCTCAGATGTCACTTTGGGGGGGGGGGGCGAGATTTACCGATCCATGTCTAGGAGTGCATGTGCGTGCTGTAGAGAAGATGAGAACCTTGTGTGTGTATTCCTACGCCTGTCTGTGCACTGCAGACAACCTGCGTAGCGCATTGATCTAATGCAGTGTGAAGGCATTTACACTGGTTTGAACCTTGGCTGTGTTTCTTGTTGTATATGCCATGTTTTTTCCGAAGCTGTTTCACACAAGTGTTTCTGTCTACCAATGGCTTCAGTGTTTATTCTGTGTGTGTAATTGAAAAGATGCATTGTTGTTTCAGTGGCTTTTCGCGAGAAGCCACAGTACAGCCTTATATTTTTCACACTTGCACTTTCAGCCCTTTGCATGGCTGTGTTTATAATATCTCCTCTCTGAAGTTCAATTTGCATGGGTAAGCCCCAGACGCTCAACCCCACATCCTTAACCACTGCCACTCCCCCCACCACACACACACAGGCCCCCCCCACCACCCCAAGTACCCCACCATCCCAACACCTCCCCCCCCACCCCCACCCCCACCAACACCTCCCACTGTTGAGTGCAATTATTTCAGAAAGGAATTCTCGTGAAAGCTGTTGTCTTTCGTGTCCTCTCCAGGCCTGCCCGCAGTGCTTTATGGCTGTTCGGTTCGGCAGGCAGGCGGGTGAGCAGGCGGGGAGAGAGAGAGGGGAATTGGCCAGTCTGCCAGCCTGGTTTGGATTGGCCCGCCGAGGGGTAAAACAACTCTCAGGCTCGGGCCCGAGGCCGACTCTCCCCCGCTCCCTCTCCCACTCCGCTCCGCCCCGCTCCACCATCCATCTCGAGCGGCGTGACAGAGATCTGAGCTGTACACGCCATAAATCAGTGGCAGCGCTGCAGTCTGCCGCAGTCGGTGATTAGCCTCCCAGTTTATGTCATGCCTGGTGTTTGAGTTGGAGTGGGGGCTGAGCTTTCACCTACAGCATGATTGCTGACATGCTAAGTGGTACCCATCAAAAGAATGGCACAAGTTCCGATAGTTGTTCTTTTTTTTTCTTTCTTGCTCTTCTGAGAAAATTAGTGTCCTCGGAGGATAGTCTTTCGCAATCGCGACCGCAATCCCGGGGTGTGTTTACGTGTGCGCTTGTGTGTGTACGCAAGCACACGATTGATGTTTTTTGTACCAATTTGAAGGTTTGCCATGAGCTCACATTTGACTGCTGGCAGTCGTACCCTTGAGCTGAGTCTGTCTGCGCACTCTGCTTACGGATGCGAGCAGCCCAACAATCATACGCACCATTTTGCAGCCATATGGAGACAATTATGCGCAAAACAAATTTGATATCATTCTCAGAAGACCATCACGAATATGTGATTAATTTCAGCATCCAACGTTCAACGTACTTCCTGCCGTTATCTCTTTGAGCATTAGCGTTCAGTTCCTTTGAGGCCCACTCGTGCCGAAGGTACCACTGTTGTCCACCACACAGACTGACCCACGCCGAGCTTTGACCACACTGCAAGCAGTGCCCACCGCTCGTTTGGGTAATCTGCCACTGTTTCCTCTGCCTTCCCACAGCCTTTCCTCTCTGATTGAGAGCACACAGAGTCTGATTCATTCCCCCTCACGTAAACAAAAAAAAAGCACACAGGCTCTTCTTACCACTGTTCTAAGGGGGGGGGGGAGGGATTCCTCCTCTTTCATACTCCAGCAGTGATGTTGGAGTCCCTTTTCACCCTGCTTTTGTTGACAGCGTGATGTGTTTTTGTCTGTCATTCATATAGTCACAGCACTGCGTGCACATGTGTCTCCAGGCCTCGTAAAAGACAGCCGCCTTTTCTCTCCAAGAGAGCTGACGGACGCACAAACCAGAGCAGAGCCGAAATAAGACAGGTCAACCCACGTCTCCCCACCCAGAGCGTATATAGTTTCGAAGGCGTTCGGGCCGAGCCGGCAGAGTTTCATGGAAATTGACACTGACAACTTGCTCTAGGTCTGTTGATCTTTTATTGATGGTTACCATTTCAGTGCGGCGAAATTTGTTGTTTTTTTCCTTCCCTTGTGACTGTACCCTGACATAAGGGGGTCAGTTGTCAGTTCATGCTGTGCTTGTCGTCCATCATCCCACAGTCCCTCAGACCTTCTCTGCTCTTTGCTCCTCAGGAAGGACGGTGTCCACAAGTTGAGGTCTCAGAAGGAGTGAGCATGTTTGTAGCTTTTGTTTCTCTGTCATTTGTTTAATGTATTTTATTTTTTATTTATCTATAGTATTTGGCTTTCCCTTTTGTACAGAATGACTCAACGACTCTACACTCTCCGCTCGTCTGCCCTAGAGTGCCTCAGGGTTAAGTGCCTTGCTCAGGGGCACAATGGTGGTAGCTGAGATTTGAACCCGCCACTTTTTAAGCTCCTAGCATGCTAGACGGCCTTGTTAAACCAAAGATTATTTTTTTGTGATGAACAATTTCTATTGAGCAGAAAATGTTCTCTTAATGTATTGGCGTGTGAAGTGAAAAAATATTAATTGCATTCCACATCCCTTTAATATCTCAAGGAATTTTTATTGATTGGTCTCTGCACAGTCTTTCCTGGGATGGTGGAGACAGTGCCATGTCATATTCTCGAAACTTTCGACCAGATGGCAAAAACGAAAGCGGGTTTGCAGTAACTGAAGAAGTTGTGTTGACTGGCCTCGTGCAACATATGGGTGGCATATGCCATGCACTGCTCTTTGGCACTGGTGTCTTTTTAAAACTAAGATGTATTGTTTTCACTGAAAGCCACTGACTGATGTGGTCTTTTGCTATCAGAAAAGTCCCGAGAAACGAAGCCGAGTCAGACTGATGCTTGCTCATCCACCTCACACACGATCATGCCCCACACACATGCCCCTCACTGAGCCTCCTAGCCAGCGTGGTTGTGTGTCATGGACTGCTTTAATAATCAGGGAATGCAATGCCCTCTTTAGGCGTACATGTCCATGGGCTCTTTAAACATCTTCCATTCTTTCATTGTTTTCTTGCCTTCTCTTTTTCACTCACAGAGACAAATACATATCCACTTACTCTCTCTCTCTCTCTCTCTCTCTCTCTCTCTCTCTCTGTCTCTCTCTCTCTGTCTCTTTCTCTCACCCCCCTGTCTGTCTGTCTGTGGATAGCACTTACTCTCTGTCTCTCTGTCTCTGTCTCTCTGTTTCTCTGTCTCTCTCTCTTTCTCTGTCTGTCTTTCTCTCACCCCCTGTCTGTCTCTCTCTCTGTCTCTCACCCTCCTGTGTGTCTGTGGGCAGCACTTACTCTCTGTCTCTCTGTCTCTCTCTCTTTCTCTGTCTGTCTTTCTCTCACCCCCTGTCTGTCTCTGTCTCTGTCTCTCCTTCTCTCACCCCCCTGTGTGTCTGTGTGTCTGTGGGTAGCACTTACTCTCTCTCTCTGTCTCTGTCTCTGTCTCTCTCTCTCTCTGTCTCTCTCTCTCTCTTTCTGTCTCTGTCTCTCCTTCTCTCACCCCCCTGTGTGTCTGTGTGTCACCCCCCTGTGTGTCTGTGTGTCTGTGGGTAGTGCTGGCCGTGGTGATTGATATCGAAAGCAGCGAAAGCGAGTTGTCACTCTCGCTGCGCAGCAGATGTGTGAGCCGCGTTCACGCAGCACGTTTTATGTGGTCTGCAGCGCGTCCCAAATTGGAATTGTTCTGAAGCCACAACACACAGCTCCAGCCCCAGCCCCAGCCCCAGCCCCAGCCCCAGCCCCAGCACCAGCCCCAGCACCAGCACCAGCCCCAGCCACAGCTCCAGCACCAGCCCCACACCCAGCCCCAGCCCCAGCCCCACACCCAGCCCCAGCCCCAGCCCCAGTCAAAGAGGAGTGGGGACGGGGGAGCGCTAGAGAGGGAACAAAGTGAGGGGAGGGGGTGACGGAGGGATGGTGGGGGTAAGGGGGGTGTATGGTGTGTATGTCTGTTTGTGTGTGTGTCTGTGTGTGTACTGTGTGTGTGTGACAGCGAAGGAGGTAGCAGGTGGAAAAACATATTTGCCAAATTGCTGACAGGTGCCGCGCAGCCCTCGGTCTGGAGGTTCAAATAGAACGCTCAGCGTGCCGATTGGAGCGGGCCGCCCCACGCTGGCACTACGCCACCGCGAGCAAGATGTGGCCCACAGAGGCTTCGTGCTCCTCGCTCACTCACAGACTAGTGTGTGTGTGTGTGTGTGTGTGTGTGTGTGCTTGTGTATGTATATGAGTGTGTGTGTGTGTGTACTGTATATGAGTGTGCATGTATGTATATGTGTGTGTGTGTGTGTGTATGTCTATGAGTGTGCATGTATGTGTGTGTGTGTGTGTGTGTGTGTGTACTGTATATGAGTGTGCATGTATGTGTGTGTGTGTGTGTGTGTATGTATATGAGTGTGCATGTATGTGTGTGTGTGTGTGTGTGTATGTCTATGAGTGTGCATGTATGTGTGTGTGTGTGTGTGTGTGTATGTCTATGAGTGTGCATGTATGTGTGTGTGTGTGTGTGTGTGTGTACTGTATATGAGTGTGCATGTGTGTTTGTGTGTGTGTGCATGTCTGTGAGCGTGTGTGTGTGTGTGTGTGTGTGTGTGTGTGTACAGTATATGAGTGTGCATGTGTGTTTGTTTGTGTGTGCATGTCTGTGAGCGTGTATGTGTGTATGTGTGTGTGTGTGGGGGTACTGTATATGAGTGTGCATGTGTGTTTGTGTGTGTGTGTATGTGTGTGTATGTGTGTGTCTGGATGTGTGGGTGTTATGGGCTAGAGGGAGTCTGTCATTTAGACCCCCTGTCAAGCCACAGCAGCTACATTGGGGTCAGAGGTCATCTGAGCCCCCGTGGTCGATGGGAGGCAGGTTGCTGCTTCCTGATGCCAGTTGCGAGTCCAGCTGAAGCGAAGCAAAGCAAAGCAAAACACTGTTATACCTTCCAGGCATGCCCTACGCGCGGCGCTTTAAAGGGTGATGTAATGAAGGAATATTTTAATACATACTTTTAAAGTTTATGAAGGTAATGTCCTCCAGGCTGTTTCACACTAACCTCCGTCTGCTGTTCCTTCAAAAGAAGGATTTGTGTAATGGGGGCGGCGGTGGCGGTGGTGGTGGGGGGAAAACCAAAGCATTTTTTAATGAACCCTTTAAAATCTTTTGTCGTTGAAAGCGAAAATCTCGGAGAGCAAGGTGGGGCGGAGGAATAAAGAGGGGGCTGTGATTTCTGGACCAAAGATGTTGAGATCATTTGCCTGCATCTCCTTTCAAAGAAGCAGCTGGCACAGGTCTGCAAATGGGGGGATGGTTTTGTGTGTGTATGTGTGTGTGTGTGTGTGTGTATATGTGTGTGTGTGTGTGTATGTACAGTTCTGCAAAGGGGGGTAAGGGGTTGTGTGTGTGTGTGTGTGTGTGTGTGTGTGTGTGTGTGTGTGTATGTGTGTGTACAGTTCTGCCAAGGGTGGGTGTTGTGTGTGTGTGTACGTGTGTACGTGTGTACAGTTCTGCCAAGGGTGGGTGTTGTGTGTGTGTGTGTGTGTGTGTGTGTGTGTGTACGTGTGTACAGTGCTGCCAAGGGTGGGTGTCGTTTCTGTGTGTGTACGCACTTAAGTGTGATTTGTGTAGTAATAGGGCTGCATTTAATCCCAGTGCTCAGAATGATTTACAGCACATTGGGTCACCCTGCTCCAGTGCGTAGAGTGGGGTGAACTAAGCGGAGACCTCAGCAGCCTGTTTCACAACACAATGTTCACTGCCCAGAGTGCTGCCATATTGCAGGGTTAGGGGTTAGGGGTTTGTAATGAGGCGTGAGACCTCTGCCTTCTTCACAATCGGACCTCATAAATAAGCCTGATCCTCTGCCCCCTCTCTATCTGTGGAACAGTGTGACTGTGTGTGTGTATGTGTGTGTATGTGTTTCTGTGGAAATGTATCTGTTTGTGTGTTGCCGTGTGTGTGTGTGTGTGTGTTTGGCAGCATATCTGTGTGTGGGTATGATCTCCATGGTGGTGTGTGTGTGTTTGTGTGAGTGTGTCTGTGTCTGTGGCAACATATCTGTGTGTGGGTATCATCTCACCAGAGGGTGTCTGTTGTGTGTGTGTGTGTGTGTGTGTGTGTGTGTGTCTGTGTCTGTGTCTGTGTGTGTGGGTATACCCACAACATGTGTGTGTGTGGGTATCATCTCAGCAGAGGGTGTCTGCTGTGTGTTTGTGCGTGTGTGTCTGTGTCTGTGTCTGTGTGTGTGGGTATACCCGCAACATGTGTGTGTGTGTGGGTATCATCTCTGCAGAGGGTGTCTGCTGTGTGTGCTGTTCCGCCTGGTGCAGAGTGCAGAGTGCAGACGCTGTCATCGCGCCTCATTGATTAGGGGGAAACACTCGCTGGAGCTCCGCCTCCAGGGAGAGGGGAAGAACTGGTCACTCGCTGGCTGGTGCTGTTCATTTGTGTAAAGGCCTGGATATACTTGCCACGCGCAGTGGTGCGCGCGCAAAAGTGACGTCAAAATGACGTCAGTGCACATCTGGCGCGGCGTTCTCAAGCGCATAGTTGCCGTGTCTGCACCTCCGATTTTTGTAACTTGCGCGCGGCAGCCCCATTGAAAACAATAGGCAATGGCTAGTCTGGTTTCAGCTAACTTTAGCCTAGTAACTACCAGCCTAAACATGTATTTTCCATTGCTACAAATCAGCTAATATTACTGGAAACTCACAAGAAATACAAACACTGACTAAAAACTTTTAGGATTTTGTTCAGTTTTATCCACAAACCAACTTGGGTGCAAACCTGCAGTTCGTTTATTAAGCTAACTTTTTGCCTTATCCTATCATCACTCATAAGGTCTTATAAAGCTGAAAACACTGTAAATATACACACTCACTCAAACCTTTCGGATTTATCCAGTTTAATTCCCAAATCATGATGTAAACCTGCAATTCAGTCATGTTTCACTCCTCTGACACGCAAGGTTCCCGAACTACTGTGGCATTTGACACCTCTGACGAGGAGAAGATTGCCGTGTGTGTCGAATGAAGTATATATGGGCGTGCGGCGCTGTGACGTCACTTTTGCGCGCGCACTTCTGCATGCGGCGAGTATACACCTAGCTTAACTCTCTTTCCTCAGGAGGTACATACACACACACACAAACATACATTCACACTCATATACAGCGCACACACACACACACACACACACACATACATGCACACTCACAGGAAGAGGGAGGTTCTTGCTTAGATCCCACGTTGGGAAGCAAGAAAGAAGCCATTTTTGTACCCCTGTGAGTGTAGACGGATAGATAGTGTGTTTAGTGTTTACCCCAGTGTGTGTAGGCACTGGATGGTATGTACTACCATCTTCCCTCTGATGTGTGTGTGTGTGTGTGTGTGTATGTGTGTGTGTGTGTGTGTGTGTCGGCCTGCGTGCTTTTGCGTGCAGGCGGTATCCTTGGAGTTTCCAGGAGTTCCAAGCGTTTGATGTCAGTCTCTGTGCTGCTTGACTCATGAACAGCACAATAAAGTGCAAATCCCATGGGAGGACAGATGAGACACACACACGCACACACGCACACACACACACACACACACACACACACACACACACACACACACACTCGCTTTTTGTCATTTTTAGGCCAGTTACAGAGAGCTATCAAAATCAGTGACATGTGCGAGGGTGGGGGCTTTCCTCTGTCTCTGTCTTTCTGTTTGTCTGTCCATCTGCCTGTCTGTCTGTCTGTCTGCCTGTCTGTCTATCTGCCTGTCTGTCTATCTGTCTGTTTCTCTTTCTGCCTGTCTGTCTATCTGCCTGTCTGTCTATCTGCCTGTTTCTCTTTCTGCCTGTCTGTCTATCTGCCTGTCTGTCTTTCTGCCTGTCTGTCTATCTGCCTGTTTCTCTTTCTGCCTGTCTGTCTATCTGCCTGTTTCTCTTTCTGCCTGTCTGTCTATCTGTCTGTCCCTCTTTCTGCCTGTTTCTCTTTCTGCCTGTCTGTCTATCTGCCTGTCTGTCTTTCTGCCTGTCTGTCTATCTGCCTGTCTGTCTATCTGCCTGTTTCTCTTTCTGTCTGTCTGTCTATCTGTCTGTCTGTCTATCTGCCTGTTTCTCTTTCTGCCTGTCTGTCTATCTGTCTGTCTGTCTATCTGCCTGTTTCTCTTTCTGCCTGTCTGTCCATCTGCCTGTCTGTCTATCTGCCTGTATGTCTATCTGCCTGTTTCTATTTCTGCCTGTCTGTCTATCTGTCTGTCTGTCTATCTGCCTGTCTGTCTATCTGCCTGTCTGTCTATCTGTCTGTCCCTCTGTTGCCCATTCTTATATTGTGTCTCTCTCTTTGCCTTTGTGAGATCAGGACAAATTTTACACCAAAAGCTGTGTGTGTGTGTGTGTGTGTGTTTGTGTGTGTGTGTGTGTGTGTGTTTGTGTGTGTGTGTGAGCGCATGTAAAAGAGAGTCTATAGATATGTGTGTGTGTATGTGTGTATGTTTGTGTGTTTGTGAGCGAGAGATGGGGCACACCATGTGTGTGTGTGAGGGAAAGAGTGCATGTTTGTGTATGTGTATGGACATCGGCCGGGCTTTGCATGGTGGGGTGGGGGGTGTGGATGGGGCGGGAGAGGCGGGCGGGGGGGTGGGGGGGGGGGGGGGGGGGTAGTATGGCGGTAGAAGTGGGGGTAGGGGGGGGGGTAGTATGGGAAATCAGCACTCCCCTCGGTTTAGCAGCCATCACCAACCCACCCCACCCCACCCCCCAGTACATAAACACTGTGCGTCACCCCCAATCCCCCACTGTTGTTTCTGGTCTTCTGGGCTAATTTTTATTTGATTTGACATGTTCCCCCTAAATAGAGTACATCGCTGGAGTGTTGCGTGTCAATCTGATTAGATTAGCCGTATTAAGGTACAGATTCAGCAGTGAGTGGTGAACAGAGTGTTCCCCTGTGTGTGTGTGTGTGTGTGTGTGTGTGTGTGTGTGTGTGTGTGTGTGTGAGGGGGAGAGAGGCAAAAAGAGGGAAGGATAGAAAGAGAGGCACAGAGGGAGAGTAAGCGAAAGAAAGGAATAAAGAAAGAAAGAAATAAGAGAAGAAAGACAAAAATGATTGAAGAAATGTTGCTTGTGAGTCCCCGATGAGGACAAGCAGGTGGTGTCTTATCAAGGCTGCCATCTCCATCGCAAACGGCCTACCTACCGACCTGCTGTGACAAGCAGGGCATTCTGGGCTCTCTGTGGGCCACGTGTTGCAGCGGCTCAGGGCTTAGGGAACAACGCTAATAATATTTTTTCAATATTAATTTCCATAGTTTGAAAAGAGAGATTCATGAGTCATGTGGCAGGCATGTCTTGGCTTTGGTATAAAGCAGTCCACTCTGTTTGCTCCGTTTGTTGTGTGCTGAGCCGACAGAAGAGAGGGCAATGGAGGGAGAGGGAAAGAAAGAGAAGGAGAGGAAGAAACAGGGATTAAAAAGGAGGAGAGACAGGCATGGTGATGGCGAGTACGAACAAATGGCAAGACATGAGAGGACAACCTAATAATCTGAAGCTTTTCTCCCTCTTATATTAAAAAATGGGGGAAAAAAGAAAGACGAGGGCAGTCATTTTTGTGTTTGATGTTCTGTTGTCATGTATATTACTCTTTTCCCACCTGGCATGCTCTCTCTCTCTCTCTCTCTCTCTCTCTCTCTCTCTCTCTCTGTCTCTCTCTCTCTCTCTTTCTCTCTCTCTCTCTGTCTCTCTCTCCCTCTCTCTCTCTCACACACGCACACACACACACACACATAAGGGTCATTCCGTGTCAAATCAAACAATGGCCGACAGTCACCCTCTCCAAAAAATCCGAAAAAAATCACAGCTGTTTGTACATCCAACCTATGTATAAATCTTAAATATTAAGTCTGTATCACTAATAGCTCTAAAACTACAGCCCTTTGAAATTTCAGGTCATTTTGGGAATTCTGGTGAACAAGCCTTTTGCTCAACTTCCGACATTACTGGCTCTTTTAGTATTCCACACACATTAGTGTAACTATGTGAAAAGAAATGCATTTTCCTGTAGAATTCAAAAATCAAATCAGATCAGATGTACCTTGTGTAATTCTCCCTCTCCAAAGCTGTGAAAATGGCTATAGATTCAATATGTGAAATGACACCACCACTTTTGAGGGCTTCTCGTTCAAAAAGTATGGCACACAAATTTATCAGATTATTTTTCCCAGTCATATATGGATCATAATGTCATGCCTATGCGTTAACCTTTGTTGATATTGTTTTCATATGGTCAGTGTATTTTCTTGAAGTTAGGCTTGATTTTCAAAAAGGCTGTTTTCATCTTGTCATTTCACCATGTGGACAGTTCACAGGATTTTTTAAACATTTTTCCATAATCATCCTGTATGTGAGGATCATTTGTCCAAAATTTGGATTCGTTGCTGAGTCTCTTTATTGAGATATGATGTTTGGGAAAAAATTTCAGTAATTCCATGGAGTTGGATTGATCGGCAGTACCTCTTTCCACCACATGTTGTGCTCTTTTAATACAATGGAAGTCAATGATAGGGTAGCATGTCATATACAGGAAAAGCTGCCAAACAAACTTTGTGTTACAATTAAACCAATTGCACTGTCAAGGTCATTTTTGAGCAGGGTTTTATTGTACAGCACACAAAAAGCAAGGCATTATAATACAAACACAAAAGGACCATAAACAGGAATGCTATCAATTTATCATAAACAGTAACAATATGCTATGCAAACATCAAGAATGTGAAAACTAAGATCTCATATTTTTAAATGTTTAAATTTAAGATATGCATAATATTTTGTGATCATGAGTGTAAATGTCTGTGTCTTGCGTTTCATTACTTTAAAAATATGATATCTTAGTTTTCACATTTTAGATGTTTGCATAGCATATTGTTACTGTTTATGATCTTTAAATTGATAGCATTCCTGTTTATGGTCCTTTTGTGTTGGTATTATAATGCCATTTTTTCAGTTTTGCCTTGCTTTTCGTGTGCTGTACAATAAAACCCTGCTCAAAAATTATCTTGACAGTGCAATTGGTCTAATTGTAACACAAAGTTTGTTGGCAGCTTTTCCTGCATATGACATGCTACCCTATCATTGACTTCCATTGTATTAAAAGAGCACAACATGTCGTGGAAAGAGGTACTGCCGATCAATCCAACTCCATGGAGTTACTGACATTTTTTCCTAAACATCATATCTCAATGAAGAGACTCGGCGACAAATCCAAATTTCGGACAAATGATCCTCACATACAGGATGATTATGGAAAAATGTTTAAAAAATCCTGTGAACTGTCCACATGGTGAAATGACAAGATGAAAACAGCCTTTTTGAAAATCAAGCCCAACTTCAAGAAAATACACTGACCATATGAAAACAATATCAACAAAGGTTAATGCATAGGCATGACATTATAATCCGTATATGACTGGGAAAAATAATCTGATAAATTTGTGTGCCATACTTTTTGAACGAGAAGCCCTCAAAAGTGGTGTCATTTCACATATTGAATCTATAGCCATTTTCACAGCTTTGGAGAGGAAGAATTACACAAGGTACATCTGATCTGATTTGATTTTTGAATTCTACAGGAAAATGCATTTCTTTTCACATAGTTACACTAATGTGTGTGGAATACTAAAAGAGCCAGCAATGTCGGAAGTTGAGCAAAAGGCTTGTTCACCAGAATTCCCAAAATGACCTGAAATTTCAAAGGGCTGTAGTTTTGGAGCTATTAATGATACAGACTTAATATTTAAGATTTATACATGGGTTGGATGTACAAACAGCTGTGATTTTTTTCAGACTTTTTGGAGAGGGTAACTGTCGGCCATTGTTCGATTTGACACGGAATGACCCATAAAAAAACACAGACATATACACACATACAGAGACTCATGACTTCTGTCTTTCGATTTGCCTTTGTAGCTGAAGACCTTCATTTTAAGAGCCACAAGAGTAAGAGTTGTGCGAGCAAATATTTTGGATGCATATTTGGAAATTTGTTTGTTTTGCTTTGTTTTTTTTTTGTAGGATGCCAAGCCACCCACTGCCTCACACGTCTACTGCCTGTCAGAGCCTCTCACGCTCACTGTCACCTTTCTCTCACCAGCGAGCAGGGCTGTGAAGACAGCCTGTCGTCAACGCAGCACCCTCATGAGCAACCGTGCACATCATCAGCTGAACACTTTCCAACTGACACTGAACAACCTCCTCACGCCAGAGGGCCTCCGAAGAGACGTTTCAAAAGACCCTCTTCTCTTCTCTTCTCTTCTCTTCTCTTCTCTTCTCTTCTCTTCTCTTCTCTTCTCTTCTCTTCTCTTCTCTTCTCTTGCGTTAGTTCACACTGTGAAGCTGTAGTCAGTAGGGTGCCCCCCCCCCCCCCCCCCCCACACACACACTTTTGTTTACTAATTGCTACCCAGATGTGTAGCACTTTTAGTATAGCTGTACACGGTTGTAGTATGCGGACTGTTGATGTCTCGCTGACAGGCTGCTGGACAGAGTTGGCAGGGTTTTTTCTTTTTTCTTGGCCTAATGTGAGAGCGCTAACTGCCTTGCTGTTATCAGTCAGGCCCGTGCGTGGCCGAGGGTTGTTTGCCGGAGTGCCTCTTTTACACTCCTCTATAAAACTAATGATGTTAGTTTAGCGTTGGCGCAGCTGTTGTGCCTCAGCCCTGGCCCCCACATGCTTCTCATCAGGTCCTGTGTAATTTCTGAAAACTTGAAAAGAAAAAAAAGGTCTCGTTTTTCAGGCTTTGGTGTGTGTGGCACCACGAGGACAAGGACACAAAATTGTGTTTATGAAATGTACATTTCCCCTTTAAATGTAAACAAAAACTTCCAGCTCCAATGTGCACAGACGAGGATTACCACAGCTATGAGACACTGCAAAGGCTCCTGGGTTTTTTTTTTTTTTTTGGATTTAATAGTTTTTGACCCTTTGACCCGTTTTGACTTATTCACAGGTTGTTCCTCTTTAGCTATAATAACAAAAAATCAGTCAGCAATAACAAAGGCTGACAACTCAAATAAAGTGTCAACTGAACAGACCTTGGAATGTAACCCTGCCAAGTTCCTTATATATTCATATGTGTGTCACTGTGAAATTGTCCATATGATGTGAGAAAACAGTGTTATCAAAGTCATTACCATCTAATCCCTGTATATATTTGGGGCCTGTAGAGCAGCAGTAACTTAATGTTGGAGTCGTAGTGTATGGTAACATGTCAGGTGTACAGTATTAGACTGTAAGTTGGCAAGAGGCCATGGACCTTTTCTTTGCACAGCCCACTCACTAAGAAATGGAGCACACCTGCACAGACTACCCTCCACACTCCATTCCTCTCTCCTTCCTCAGTTACACTCAGCTTGCTCCTGAATATGAACAGGCCTGCACTATTTTCACGCTGACACGTCAACAACATGACAAAATCACGGAGCAAATCCACCCGGAAAGAATAAAACAACGATCATACTTTATTGGGATAGTCCTATAAATGGTTATACAGGCGATTTACAGATGCTGAGACGATTAACAAACCATCTGTTGAAACTCTTTGTCTTGTAAAGGTTAGGTGTGGTGAGGTAGAATGGCTCTTGTCTGATGAAAAGGCAAGAAAATACACATTGTATACACCTGGAACTTTCTACCCTTGTTGGCCATATAGCTGATTCTGTCCCGTCCTACTTAGTCCTCCAGTTCCCTTAGAGAACCTTTCATCTTTGGTCGCCCTACAGGTTGGAAGCAAAATTGTCTCTGTTATGTCTCATTCGAACTACAGATTGGAGCAACCAGCTTCTGCAATCTTGCATAGTGCGGTTATAGCTCTTGGAGGACGCAAAGTGAATTCAGAAGTGCTGTTCACCCTGTCACAAGTCTTTGAAGATAGATAGATAGATAAACCACACCATAAAAACACAACACACAGACATTTGTAACAGACAGCAGACAACATATAACACCATAAAAACACAACACACAGACATTTGTAACAGACATCGTATGTGCTTCCAGGAGGGCCAATGCAGGGTTATTGTGGGAGGTTGTTCAATGCAGTAATGGCAGATGGGACAAAGCTTTTGTTAAAACGCGCCCGTCTCCATCTTAGTGTCCTGTACCTGCGTCCAGACGGAAGGAGTGTGAAGTGTGAGTGAAGTGGGTGGGTGTGATCTCTGGTGATTGAATGTGCAAGGCGTGTGACTGCTTTGAGGTTGAGATCAGTGAGATTGGGTGTGGGGAACAACTTAAACGATTTTGGAAACTACTTAGTGTTGCTTTAAATGAGTGCTGTTGCCATGATGGCGTGTGTGGAGTGGTCTAAGGGTAAAGGCAATTGCGGAAATTCTCTCAGTATTTCATTCTAAAGCCAGACCCAAGTTCTCACAGAGTTCAGGGAAGATGGCTGTTAGAAACCCAGAATGCTTGATAAGCCAGACACTCATCAAGAGAGCAAAAATTATGTGCTCTCTATAAACACACATCGCCTTTCCCTTCTGCCATTGGCAAATTCCTCTAAACTCCACTCCTCTAAGCTAGAGCTGCCATTGGCATTAGGCTGCTGTGTTATGTCCAAGGGCAGCCATCGGGTATCAGTCCTGTGTCAGTTTTGAAGATTTGACATGTGGGCCTACAGTGCTCGTAAAGAAATTAATGTGTAATATAAATAGTTGCACCGCATAGCCTGTAAGTGTTGCCAACGAGATCAGAAATGTGTGCATGCCAGCTATGAAATTGGCATAGAGGAGCACGCAATCTCACACTTATTTCACTCACAAATGTGTGCGTGAAGATGGCATAACGTTCGCAGTGTTTTTAGAGTGAATACAGGGACTGGCCGACATGAGGCCTCTGGACAATAGTCATAGATGGATGGCTGTTTTCCTGCATCTGGTAATATAATAAATCGTCTTTAAGTTGAAAGCGGGTCACTCAAGCGCGCCATTGTTCTGCCTGTCAGGCCTCATATGCCTTTCAGAAGCCTTAGGCCTGCCAACCATATCAGGACTGCGCCTACAGTTACCACCCACGGTTGTAGAACTGGGTTGGGTTCTTGCAACTGGTAGCTTTTCCCCCTCTGTTTGTAACATTTATTGTGTTTATTTTATTTTTTTATTTGGCTTTATGTACACTCTATGTAATATACACTCTATGTAATGTACACTCATTATTGCTTTTGTTACTGTTATTAATGCTTTGCATTGCAAGTCATGCCAGTAAAGCGTTTCTGAATTTGAATTTGAATGTTCTGTTTTGCTGTTCTCTAGTGGTGGAACAAGTTACCAGTTGCAACAAGAACAGTGTCACCCTATCTGTTTTGAAGAAGCTCATGAAAAACCCTTTTCTTCCAAAAGCACTTCCTGTCCTGACAACTCTAAACTTGCCAACCTGGCATCTAATCTACACCTGTTCTTCATGCGCTTACTCTGTAACTTCCTGTGTTCACTGCAGCTTGATCGTTTCCCCGTACTTGTAAGTCCCATGGGATGAAAATGTCTTCTAAATGCAATGCGACTGCTCCTAGGCCACAGCCTAGAGTGTTTGTTGGTGTCCTCTGCCAGCGTAGCTCTGCGTGTCCCGCTTAGCAGTCATTATGGCTGTCCTGCATCTGACCACGTTCCAGTCTTGCGCTGATTATGATGAAGTGTCTTTGATCGAACACATGCTGTGTTTCGAAAACAGATATGGGTTTACTGGTCATAATTCTGGACTGGGTGGGACAAAGACCAACCTGACTGATCTGAAGCCCATTCTATTCACTTTTATCATCAATTATTGCCCTCAATCAATCAACAAATATTTTTTTTCCAATTGTTTCTTTCGCCATTAGACATGTGGGCCTTCCTGGAAACAAACTCTTTTTTAATATGCCAGGACCACAAAGCATGATAAAATGCTTATAGTCCTGTTTTTGCTCTTGCCGAAGCTAATGTTCTTGGTAAATGAGGTGTATGTACATATTGTGGTTTTGTGTGTGTATGCATATGTGAGTGTGTATGTGTGTGCATATGTGCTTTTGTGTGTACAATGTCTTAGTGTATGGTTTTTGTGTGTGTGTGTGCATATGTGCATGTGTATTCATATGTGACTGTGTGTGCACGCACATATGCTTGTGTATGTGCAGTGTGTGTGTGTGTGTAAGTGTGCGTGCGTAATGTGGCTTGCAGAGAGGAGATAGTATAGGGTCCAGATGGCAGTAGTGTTGATGCCGGCTTTAAAGCAGCTGTATTTATTTAACTGTGGCCTGTGATTTGGTACAGGGTTAAACAGCACTGATAAGGCTTCAGGTGGATCACGACTCTCAGTGTGGTCTATGTCCAGACAAGGGGAAGTGTGAAAAATGTGTGTTTTACAGCGCGTACATATTGACTGTGGACACAGCAGCAAAAGTCCGAGCTGTTTTCATGTGGGCGCCCCTTTTCCAAAATTTGACAGTGATGTCTTTCCGTAAGCCACTTCTGAAAATCCCACAGGTGACGTGTTCCCATTGGAAAGCCAGAGGCTGTGCAGGGGTCAAATATACCCTTGCACGCCTTCGCACTGGTGACGCTGTGGTTAGGCCGGGGATTGAAACGGTTTGTGGGAAGCCCTTAATTATGCTCAAGTTTGCATGAAGACACACAGCTGTTAAAAATCCCCGTTTAAGATCAGTGTGGGTTGGCCAAGGTTTATCACACAATCGGCTTTGTGTCTGAGCGCGGAGGCCTGTACGTGTGTGTGTGTGTGTGTGTGTGTGTGTGTGGCGGTCCAGTGTGTTCGCCACACCAGCTGTGCCCCAGCTGTTTGCGAGCAGCCGACCGCAGAGGCATCTGGGCTTCGGTGGCCGATGGAAGCGTCCTGCACCGGCCGCTGGCGAGGGGAAACCCGTAGCCTTATGAGGTGAGAACAGACTGCGTCTGGGGCCCCAGTCCTGTTGCACCGGCCGCTGGCAAGGGGAAACCCGTAGCCTTATGAGGTGAGAACAGACTGCGTCTGGGGCCCCAGTCCAGGACAGGGAAGGCCCCATGTCCGTCCGTAAGGCTGCAAACCCCTGCACTCCTGTCAGTCACACCTGTCGCTCGTCGCCCTGCTTTTGGACCCTCTTGTTTGATACTTGTGTGCGATGTCCGGGTGTTTGTTTGTGTCTTCTCCACCCTGGACTATTTGTTGGTTGTTATGCAGTTGTCTCACAAATCTGTGTTTTGTGCTGTTCACTGATGCATACAGTTCACAAACAAAAGATGTTGCCACGGTAAACAAACATCTGACTGTTGCTACGTGCCTTGTCTATATTTTCTGCTGTCTTGTGATTCAGATGTTCTCACGCTCACTTGGTAGAATTTCAGATAGCTATCAATACATAATACAAAAGACATGAAATTCTGTGAGACAGGCATGAAATCCCATGAGAACTAGCTTGGCTTGGCTGATTGCCCCATATTGCTCTCCAACAAGCAACAACTAACATACACTGAAAACAGGAAGTTGTTCATCCTTACAGGTGTCGTAGTGGACTCTTTTTGTTTGTAATTTGTAATGGGATTAAAATCTGATGATTGTGCTGACGATGACACTGTGCTGCTTTCTTCTCTACCCAGTGATCTAGCCCTGAGCTGCATCACACCTGAGCTGCATCACACCTTTGACGGTACACCTGGGATCAGGGAGTCTGCCATTATCAGTCCGCTGACTCTGATCTCGTATCAAGAAATTCCATCCTCTTGTGCAGAGGTCGCTCTCTTTCACTCAAACCAAGTAAAGAGCAGTGCAACTGATTCCACTGGTTGCCCAGAGGACCAGTCAGTACAAGAGCTGGCTTGGTGCATTTTGACATACCACGGGGCTGAGGGAATTGCAAGAAGGTCTGTCCAGAATGTAATATAAAAACTACTGCTGGTGTTTACTTCAGATTTTAATATAAGGCAGATAGTCATATTTAAGGCCTCCTTGTATGACCAGTAGGTTCTGAATCCTGTTTTTCTTTGTTCTTTTTGCAACATGGGAGCAAGGGAGTGAGGTCTGCTGAGTGCTCTTGTTTGAGGTAAAATGACCTGAAAGATGTGATGGTGTGGGGATGGTTGTGAATGCTGCTCTTTTGGCGTACGAGAATGCTTGTGTGTGTGCTATTGCTCATGCGGTGCTTATGTGACCTCTAAACCACATGTTTCACCAGTGTTTTAACTCAGTTGTAATGGATGACATTAGGAGGGTAATAACACAGTCGGCTCATGGTTTGGATCAATAAACCCCACTAGCCTCATTGTTCGAGGCACTTGGGATTCAGTACTTACATTCAGCAAAGTAAATCTGAAAGCAACCCAAGATCTCACAGTCCTGATTATTTTCACCATAATGTGCTTTGAGCGCACCACTGTTTGTCATTACTGTCAAATTAAAGGCCTGCTAAAACGTCTTGATGGAACTTCCAATGGCCCAAATAGCACAATTATAGACAATAGCCTGCTAACAAAGCTGAACAGTAAACAAGCTAGTGTGGTGAAAACTAGCCTCAAAATACCCTTGTCAAATGAAATTAAGCAGATCTCACCATTTCCATTGTCAGGCGAAACTAAACAATTAAGAACGGATCAGACTTACATGGTTAAAATGTAAGCAGTCGTGTTTTGAACACCAAAAGTGTTAGTCACCCCTTTGTTGTGGAGCCATAAAGTTGTGCATTGGTACAGTTCTTCCTTATGTACAGTGACCTTTTTAAAACATCAACTATCATTGCCAGGGTGCATTATTATGCATCTACAAAACATGCAGCTTGCCCAAAATTTTGAAAGTGTAGTAATGTCATGATGTAACTATATTTTATCTCCCTTAACAATGGAATTCTTTTTTCTGATTGGCTGATGATGTGGGAATCAACTTTGTATAACTGGCTACCTTTGAAGTAGATCTCAAAATTTTCAATCAATGCGCTTATGATACCCATGACAACTGTAGTATCCAAATTAAGGGTTAAATGACTATTCCACCCTCTACTTTTTCTTAACGCATGCAACGCAAGTAGCTATCAACCATTTATTTCGGTAGTTCATACATATAAAATTATATCATAGATACAAACTGGGAGATAAAAGGGATAATGGCCTTCGAGGTGACCAGTTCCATGGAAATAATGACTTGGCTGATGCGTCCACCTTGCCATTACTTCTACAGAACTGGTCACCTCATCAGCCATTATTCTTTACATATTGTTATATGTGAAATAAAAAATGTGTTCTGTTTCATTAGTAATATTGTAACAGCGTCAAGGACTACACCTGCAAAGTTAGAATTAGGTGGCAGCAGGTTGGGGACCTGTTGGTAGATGAGTGTTACTGAACCGCGACAAAAGATGTCCTTACTGTGGTTTGGGTCTAACCCTAATCCATAAAATGGTTATAACCCTAATGGATACACATGACCAACTGTAGAGCCGCTGAGTTCTGGAAAGTTCTAACCTCTGGCACTGATGAGATGGCTAAGGATGTTCTTGTGTAATGTTGTGCTGTGGATCAGACCTGGTGTGGAAATGATACAAAATTAGATTTTTTAAAGATCAGGGACTACGTTCCCATTCCCAGCCTTATTAAAATATTCCACTTGCCAAAGAACATTTAATTTCTTACCCTTTTTTTCGTTCTTCAGCCAAAACAAGCAGCAAAATAATCAGATTTCCACGGTAACTGGAGAGCTCCTCCGGGGCACTGACATCATTAGGCTTCACTCGAGGTTTTGTCTTTTAATTCCCCAGTTGTTGTCCTCATTTTTTTCATATCTATAATGGATCTCCGCAGCCCTGACCTGGGATAGGTTTACAAGCCTCACAGATGGTGTGGACGGATGCCTTTCCGCCCCAACTGACCTGTTCTCAGAACACTTAGAGTCAGATTCTGGGCTTAAGAGCCTCCTCTGGGCCGTGTACAGGAATCTGAGAGGTGACATTACGACTGTCAGTAATACCAAAGCCAGCACAAGTTTTATCTGGTGAATTTACTCAAAATTGAGTTACATACTCCCATTTTGTAGGATAATTTAAGGCTTCTTTCCTAGTAATGGGCGGTCTTATCTCCTAGTGGCTGTAAACATTTCCATGAGGAATCTTTGAAGGTGGTATTTTGTAACTACAAATCTTTGAGATGTTTGGGAGACTTTTTTATGGGATACCTTTTTTAACGATTTGAAGATTACTAGCTTTTAAAATGCTCTGGGCAGAGCATCATTGCGTCATTAGCAGCACATTTGTCCATATAAACGTCTCAGCTTCTCGTTTTTTTTCTCTGGATTCATTTACTGTGAAATTGGCGATGTCCGTCAGCTTGAACTCTCGCATGGACCCTTTGCCTGTGCTGAAGTATGCTTAGAAGCCAGCAGTTGGGAGCCAGCATGCACCCTTAAGCAAACAAATTTTCAAAGGCCTGTTGGTTTTGGCTAAGTGATTTTTTTAAGAGCAGTAATTCTTTTTTTTTCCTACTTTTTAAATCTCGTCAATGGAAGTGAAACTTGGGTCGTGTCCCAGAAAGCTTCAGTCACTTACTTTAAATGAGGAGTAAATTATGCTATTATTTGCTTTGCCACTTGAAGTAGATATGGAAAGGGAACAGGCCATGTGTGTCAGCCCCAGCCAGCTGAACTAGTACATGAGCATTCTTCTGTTTTTCTCTTCTGTTGTTTCAGACTGCTGCTAGAAGAAGCACCTGAATCAGATACTCACAGCGCATGGAACATATTAAGAAACATGTCTTTCAAATATGGTTTAAGTGATTGGTCTGAATGACATTGTTGTGGTAGGTTGATAGAAGAGTAACAAGAGCAACAAGAACGAAGCACACGCCTTAGGATGTTTTCTGGAGAACAACTCAAATGGGCCATTTCTCTGTGAATGAAGAGGAGCTCTTTAAAGACTTTCCGTTCTCTTAATGTCCCATTTCACAGTAATGACAAACAGCGGCGCTGCTCAAAGCACATTATGGTAGAAATAATCGTGACTGTGAGATCTTAGTTAGTAGTTAGGTAGCTTCAGTTTTACTTTGTTGAATGTAAGTACTAAATTCCAAGTGCCTCAAACTATGAGCTTAGTGGGGTTTATTGATCATTATTTGCTTTGCCACTTAAAGTAGATATGGAATGGGAACAGGCTAGGCATGTCAACCCGAGCCAGCTGAACTAGTACATGAGCAGTTTCCTGCTTGTCTGTGCTGTGCCTTGTGCTGTTCATGTCCTTGTCTTTCAAAGTCAACCAGAGAGCAGAGTTCCCATGCTTACTGAAATCCTGGAAGGGTCGTGGAATTTGGGAAAATGCTCTGAAAGTTCAGGGAAAGTTGTGAAATTTGATTTTTCTCCTTCTTGTAATGGTGTTCTCTTTAATATTTCATCGTTCAAATGTCTACAGGGTAATACAGTTTCCACTTGAACTGATATAACCTAAGGATCCTTTTAGCAAGGGAATGGATCAGGTTGTTTTTTAGTTTTCGGTCAGTAATAAGGCCCCCAGCCCGTGGAGCAGTGCGCATTTATGCAATGTGCGGTCCACTGGAACATTGCGAAAGATCATGGTAATTTTATTTAAGGGTTCCTTGCAAAGTCATGGGAAAGATCCGAAATGTCAGTGGAGAAGTAGGGGTGGGAAGTGTTGTGAGATGCTATCGCTGATTTATCGTCTGCCCACTGAGGTGCCGAAGGCGCATGAGTCACTTGGCTTTGGTGGCCCCCCCGAGGACAGCGCCGCATGTGTGGCCCCCCCCCCAGGGGCCGCGAAACCATGTCCCCCGCGTCCGTCCCCCCTCCCCCGTCCAGCTCTGAGGCAAAGAGAGACAGGATCTTTGGGACCGGATCAGACGATACCGTCAGTGACAATAGGGGCCCGACCAAACAAAAAAGCTTCGTTATTATGATTTGTACAGCTCAGATGGTCAAGATGTTGACGGGTTATGAGCCAACTCTGCTGAATGGAACCTTTTTTATTTATGTGATGTGGACGCTCTCCAACTCCATCATGGCTGCTCTGTCATCAGATAGTTCAATCAGAGCCTTGCTTACTCACTCTATTGAAACCCAAATAGCTGGAGGTGAAGTTCTGTCAGATGTTGTGGCTGGCCCGGTTGCGCTACGTACGGCCAGTCTGTGGGGCTGTGGGCTGATGGTTTGCCATCTGGACCCAGTTGTCTGGGGTCGAAGCAGTGGTGGACTTGGACTTAACAGTTGTTTAGTTATGAAGATGTGGTGAAAAACCTCCACAATCTCCATTTTCCTTACCATGAAGAATGTAAACTGCTGCTAGAAGAAGCACCGGAAACAGATACGTACAGCGCATGGAACATATTAAGAAACATGTCTTTCAAATATGGTTTAAGTGATTGGACTGAATGAAATTGTTGTGGTAGGTTGATAGAAAAGTATTATATTTTTAACAACAAGAACAAAACACAGTGCCTTAAGATGTTTTCTGGAGAACAACTCAAACAGGCTGTTTTCCTGTAAATAAAGTGAGGCTCTTTTAGGAGTTTTGTTTTCTTAATGTCCCACTTCCCTGGAAGTAGAGCTTTACGATTTCACCTAAGGGAGGGGGAAAGGGGGTGTATACTTTGTGTGTGTGTGTGTGTGTGTGTGTGTGTGTGTGTGTGTGTGTGTGTGTGTGTGTGTGAATGTGTGTGTGTGAATGTGTGTGCGTGTGTGAGTTTGTACATGTGTGTGTGTACACACATATAGCTTACACAGAGTAGTGAAATCTATAAACAGTAGTTCAAGCTGTTTATTTTCCAAGTCACTTCTAGTTTGAGATCTCCTTAAACAGTGTGGGTGTTTTGTGCTGGATGGAACATGATCCCTGGCAGCACTTAGTCCTCTGTAGGAGAGCATGTCCAACACATGCGCTTACGTTGGGCAGACATGGTTAAATAAATACCGTGGAGAATTCTAGGGATTCTCAACTACACCCTCCTGTTCCGTGTCTTTCCTGCTCTGCCTCTCTCCCTTGCTTCCACTTTCTCACTTTCTCACTCTCTCTTTCTCTCTCTCTCTCTCTCTCTCTCTCTCTCTCTCTCTCTATCTCTCTCTCTCTCTCTCACTCTTTCTCTCTCTCTCTTTCTGTCTGTGTCGTTTACTCCCCAGTGCTCCTATTTCATTTCTAATTTGTGTTATCTCATTACTCATTAGCAGCCGTCTATTTTTCCTCAAACACGCACCTCAGATTTGTGCTCCTAAAAGGATTTACAGCTTGTAGATGTTATCGCCAGGCAGGTGTGGCCTAAAATATCCTTCATGGCTCCGTACGAGTGCCTACCTGGTAGTTTACACTACTGAGTGCCAGTGTTCTGTCTCTTTCTCTCTCTCGCTCTTTCTCTATCTCTTTCTCTCTCTCTGTCTTTCCCCTCCTCCCTCCATCTTTCGCTCTCTCTCTTTCTCTCTCCCTCTTCCCCCTCTTTCCCCTCTCTCCCTCCCTTCCTCCCTCCTTCCCTCTCCTTCTCTCTCTCTTTTTCCCTCTCTCCATCTCTCTCCACCCCAAGCCCCCTTCCTCTGGTGTGAGTGTGCACACCTGCGCTGGGCTGGTGGCACGTTAACGATGTGTGCCCAGCGGCGGTAAGCCTAGAGCCTTGAGGTGGCAGGGGTCCTTCTAGCTGGCTGCCAGGCCTTGGCGTGCCTCTACCCCCCCACACATCCCCCTCCCCATCACCATCCCCCTCTCCTCCTCCCTTCGCCAGCGTCGAGTTACCATGTTTAATAGATGAACGGCAGAGAGCGGGTTAGCGGGCGGGCGTTGAGGGAGTGGGCCAGCTAGCCGGTACCAGATGCGACAACGAACCTGATAGCAGAGCTGCCTGGCGCTTCTCCGAATTGGAGTGGCACGCATGCACGCACGCATGCACGCACGCACGCACGCACGCACGCACGCACGCAGGCAGGCAGGCAGGCAGGCAGGCAGGCAGACAGGCAGGATCCCATTGAATATAAATCAATAAAACAGTAGCCTGGAGCGGCAGATCTGCTTTCCCAAAAGCATTCCCAAAAGTGATAGCACTCCAGGGCCCTGCCAAAAAATGCACAACAAGTCGCTGCATGAGTGGCATTACAATATTTAACAATGCCAGCAGGAATAATACAGTTTAGAAGAATGGGTGTGGGCATGAGTGTGTGTCTGTGTGTGAGTGAGTCTGTTTGTGAGTGAGTCTGTGTGTGAGTGAGTGAACGTGTGTGTGTCAGATGAAAAGAAAATGAAGAACAAGTGTGTGTGTGTGTGTGTGTGTGTGTGTCTGTGTGTGTAGCTTTGAGTGAGCTGTGTGTTGCTGCCTTGTGGTGTGGACATTTGGACATGCCTCTGTTAAATTGTTTGTCCTTGTAATGGAAAGAAAGACTTCACTGGAACACAGACTAGATCAGGGGGCATGAAATCTGCTTTGAAACAATGAGCAATAGGAAAAAAGAGCAGTAAAGGGACGTTCTGCGCAAAGATGTGAAATATGTCTGGCCTGGCACTGTGAGTATGTCCTGGCAAATATGTCCTGCGTGTGTTTGGCCTTGGGGTGGTGTGGCGTTTAGGGCGTAGGGCTGTGTGGTTTGGGGTGGGGGTGATGGAGGGGGGGGGTCACTGGCGAATCATGTCAAATCAACGTGAAGTGAAGCCACATGTGCGTGTGGGTGCTTTGTCACTTGACACAAGTATCCAATCAGATCCACAAGTCAGAGCATGAGGCTCGTGCACACCAGCCAGACAGGATGTGTGTGCTCAACACAAGCGTGCACAAACAAACACTCACACACACACACAAACACACACACTCATATGCACACACACACACAAGCACACACAAATCATAGTCAGGCATGCAGTTATCTTTGCCAACCCATGCCACCCCATAGTGACTAGCCAAAGCTACAGAGCACCATGTACTCTGTTAACTATTAAAAATGTTTACAGAGTTCCACTGTTCAATTACAATTCATTATATCTAAACCTGCACATCCACTATAGTGTGGATTTTGGGTTTGTGATTATGTGTCATGTGGTGTGTGCGTGCGTGTGTGTGTGTGTGTGTGTGCGTGTGTGTGCGTGTGTGCTCTAAAGCTTTACGTCCTCTAGCAGGTAGATTCACTGCACTGAGGGGACAAAAGGTGGAATGTGAAACGAGCAGGAAAGGAAGCAGGTATACGGTAACACATGGTGTGCCCCATGGCGGGTATACGGTGACACATGGTGTGCCCCATGGCGGGGTCGTGTTGCAGAGTCTAGACAGCTCGTCGCTTCCTCTTTTGAGGATCAGGACAGTGTGGCATTAGGTTAGCATTTGGCAGGGCAGCGCCTCGGTCACATCCTCTCCACTCCTGGTCCCCCATCCACCTCCACCTAAGTCCTCCACCAGGTCTCTTTTGTCCGTCTCAAACTATGCCTCTTAGATTTTGACAGTTGCCTCTTTTCTTTATTTCCCTCAGAATGAACATCTGAATTCCGGGCACTCCCATTCTACCAGAAAAGTCACGCATGTTGTTTGCAAATTCTTTTTTTTGTTTTGTTTTTCATTTTTTATTAAATTTTTATTGGTTACCAGTAGATGTAGAATAGGATACATACAGAGAAGAAAAGTGTATCTGTCATTTGGGAATTCTACTGTCCTTTTGTGAGTGTTTACTTGACATGGTTACACGCAACACGACAGCTGTGTGTGCATTCTTGGGAGAATGCGAGCGTTCTCATGCCTCACGCACATTCTCTGACAAAAATGGTTATGCTTTTTTTTCCCCCCCGTCTTTCGTGACTCTTAACGTGTGTGTGCTTGTGTGACATTCATCAGAAGCTGCATTCTGTCTTGATTTGTTTCTAAGAAGCAAATTTTTTTTTTGTTCCAAATGAAGTGTTCCATCGGTCGAGTCGACACACCGCGTTCGTGTCCTGACACTTTCCTCACCTCTGATCTTCATTCTCACCTGCGAGTGCGATTGCGAGTTGCGAATGCTCCACCATCGTCATTCCCAGTCGCCGGATCAGATTTTGCTCGCGTACCTGTCTAAACCCGAAACCTCGGAAACCCAATCTGCGCTCTGCGGCCGTTCACAGCATTCTTCTAAATGTTTGTAAATGTGTGTGTTTGTGCGAGGGGGTTTGGGGGGGTGGCAGAGTGTATGTGTGGGGTGTGTGGGGTTTGGATCTGTTCTGTGGTAGTCAATTAGATAGGGCTTGTTGTTGATGTACCACAACATGTTTGCCCTCCAGGGGGCTGCCTGACTGATGGGCCAACTTGAAAGAGTGCTCCGTTCTCTTAGTCGTCTTCCAGCTCGGCAAGCTCAGCGCAGTGTGGTGCGGTGTGGGGCGCGTGCTCCAAATGCCGCCCTCCCTCTCGACAGGGATATGAAAGCCAATCCCTTCGCACTTGTCATAAATCACGGCACTCCTCAGACAGTTTATCTAAGAGAAAGATTTGTTAGTTTAGCTTTTTTTGCCTTCGGAAAAACTACACCTGCGCTACGAACACAAGCTCCTGTCAAGCAGCCCTAATGTTACCTCTAATCCACTAAATTTGACATCCTATACCTCACCGAGCTGGTGTACGTTGAGGACTTTAAGATATGGGGCTGAACTCTTTCTGGCTTTTTTCTCTCTCAGTCTATCTTTGCCTCTCTCTCCTCTCCCTGTCTCTCTCTCTCCCTCTGTCGTTTCCCCCCCTAAATGATGAATCTGGTTCAACACGATGTACAGTGTTCCAGCCAAGTCCTCGGCTATTTGATTTCTCAGGTGTGCTTCACAAGTGGTCGAAGGTGGGGGAGCATTCCTGAACCCCAGAACACATGGCTTCTATTGAGAGCTCACCCCGAACGGAGCCGTTTTACCCCCACTTAGAATCGGCTCTGCAGTTTGCAGTTAGTTTGTTTTAAGAAGATCACAAGTGGCTTCATTCCACAAGCCGCTGAAGTCATTAAGATCTTTTCCACTGCTGGAGGTTGGGTGTGAGTGTGAGTGAGTGTACACCTCCAGGGGCTGTGTGTGTGTGTGTGTGTGTGTGTGTGTGTGTGTGTGTGTGTGTGTGTGTGAGTGAGTGGGAGGGAAGGGGAGGATTATGGAGGCCTGAGTCAGAGGCTTCTGCGGCTGTGTGTGTGTGTGTGTGTGTGTGTGTGTGTGGGTGGGTAAGGCCTTGCAGCAAGCGGGGACCGGGGGCCACAGGCAGAGGTTTCTGGGGAATGCTGAGGTCATCAGGAGGAGGTGAAAAGTGGAGGGAAGAGGCTCCGTTAGTTAGGCGCTTGCTCAGCGTCAAAGGGTCGGGTCACTGAGGTCAAAGCTCACAAGCGTCATGGAGGGCCGTCGTCCGACAAAATGTGTGAGGGAGTTCGGAATGAGATTAAGGATACACTGCTCCTGCAAGTAGTGCTCTTCTGATTGTTGTGAGCTTAAAAAAGTTTTTTTTCCCATAATCCCTGTCTCTGTGCATGAAGTGTTAAGCTTAAGCTAACGCTGCAGCCGTGTGCTTACTCATCTTAGAGGGGGTGCGTGTACAAGTCTGTCGGCTCAGTTGGAAGTTGACCAGCATGGACAGTTGCTGTGTGTGTGTGCGTGTATGTGTGTGTGTCAGAGGGAGTGAGAAACAGAGAGAGTGGCTGGCTCACAGCATTCTCAGCACCTGGCCGACATCAGAAGTGGGCGTGCAATAAAGAGCAGGAGTGGACTGGGGAGTTTAGGACTGTTACTGGCAGGGCAGTCTGCCCCTTGACCAGATAATAACGGGAGAGGAGAGGGAGCTGGATGATGAGGTGGAAAAGGAGAGAAGAGATGAGCTTTCATGTCAGGTGGAGAGGTGGAGGTGGAGAGGGGGAGGAGAGGAGCTGTTGGGTCAGTGAGAGTTAGGGAGGGAGAGAGGGAGGGAGGCAGGTGGAGAGAGAGAGAGATGGAGGTGGAGAGGGAGATGGATGGAGGTGGAGAGGGAGATGGATGGAGGTGGAGAGGGAGAGGAGCTGTTGGGTCAGTGAGAGTTAGGGAGGGAGGGAGGGAGGGAGGGAGAGAGGAAAGAAGCTGTGAGGACAGTGAGAGCGAGCGAGGGATGGAGTGAGGGAGGGAAAGAGAGAGAGGAGAGAGAAGCCGTTAGGTCAGTTAGAGGGAGGGAAGAAGGTGGAATGGGAGAAAGGGAGAGAGAGAGGTGAAGAGGGAGAGCAGAGGAGAGGAGCTGTTAGGTTAGTGATAGCGAGAGAGGAAGAGAGAGAGGGAGGGAGGTGAAGAGGGAGAGGAGAGGAGAGGAGCTGTTAGGTTAGTGATAGCGAGAGAGGAAGAGAGAGAGGGAGGGAGGTGAAGAGGGAGAGGAGAGGAGAGGACAGGAGAGGACAGGAGAGGTGAGAGCGAAGGAGGGAGAGAGGGAGAGAAGAGAGCAGCTGTTAGGTCAGTGAGAGCGAGGGAGGGTAGGAGGAAGGGAGGTAGAGAGGGAGAGACGGAGAGAGGTCAGTGAGAGCAAGGGAGAGAGAGGGAGAGGAGAGAGGAGTTGTTGGGTCAGTAAGAGGAAGGAAGGAAGGGAGGGAGGGAGGGAGTGTGGGGGTGCAGAGGGAGGAGGAGAGAGGAGCTGTTGGGTCAGGGGGGGAGGGAGGAGGGAGGGAGGGAGTGTGGGGGGTGCAGAGGGAGGAGGAGAGAGGAGCTGTTGGGTCAGGGGGGGAGGGGGGAGGGAGGAGGGAGGGGGTGTGGGGGGTGCAGAGGGAGGAGGAGAGGCTGAGGGCTCTTTGTCCTTCTTGGCCACCTGTGTTTTTGCAGTGAGGTGGCCTTGGGAATTACTCATTCACACACACGGTCATGCTGTGTTTTACTTAGAAAAAGATCTGTTTCTTGGTCATTGTGTGTGTGTGTGTGTGTGTGTGTGTGTGTGTGTGTGTAGATGGGCTGAGAAAAGGAAGAGACAGCGAAAGTCATGTGTAGTGGAAGTAAAAGATCATCCCATAGGAATGCCTAAGTGCTGTAAATCAATGGGGCTCCTTGGAACTCATACACACACATGTACACACACACACACACACACACACACACACACACACACACACACACACACACACATGTTCTAATGTGCACACATACTTTGCAATCCCTCAGACACTGTGGAACACCCAGGCTGAGGTCACCCTTGTGAGGTGAGGTGCGGGGCGGAGGTGCGGGGCGGCCTACTGTTGTGCTGTTCTCTCCTCCACAGCTCTGTTCAATTACGACCCTTTCTGCACTTCTACGGGCCGTAATTTATGAACAGAACAAGAGCCTTTTCCAATATTTCATTATTACCTTGCGTGTCGACAGGCTGAACAGTGATACACTGACAGGACGCACTGTGTGTGCGTGTGTGTGTGCATGTGTGTGTTTGTCAGTGTGTGCGTATGTTTTAAATTCACTGTTGCTGACCCTTGACACACTGAAGGAAGGAAGGTCATGTAATACATGACTGATAGCTGAGATGCATTTCCTCTGCGTACGTTATGAGTTAAACAGCTCCTCAAGCGACTCCTGCTGGTCTGGGATCAGTGTCTTGTCTTCTGTCCCTGTCTTGGGGATGTGCTGTACAAGGCTAAACTCGCACTCCCAGTTCCAGTTCTCATTATCTAACATGTGATCACAGACCTCGCTGCTCTCTGTCCCCAGAATGGGTGTGGTAATAGGCACTAACAAAGCAGTGCAAGACCCCATTCGCTCATCACTTTGCATTTGGAATTGCTTAGAGAAAAAAGCATGACATTGCTGGGAAATGTGAAACGAGATTGACGACTCTGGCAGATTTAATAAATGACGTACAGCCTTTTAATATGTCAGTGTCGCAAGAGGTAATCTCTGATGTTATCCCCTATGAGTGTATTAGCTAATGCAGGCTGAACTCTCTCTGTCTCTGTACTGTCCAAAAGAAGGTAATATTTGCTCTGATTATTCATTTGTGCATGTGTCATGACGGTGTATTTCGTGACTGGTTTCATTGTTTGTCTTGACTGAATCGAAGTGTGGGAATCGAAGCCTGACTGTCTGTCTGTGTGTGTGTGTGTGTGTGTGTATGTTTGTACATGTGTGTGTGTGTGTGTATGTCTGCATGTGTGGGCTTGTGTGTATGTATGTTTGTACGTGTGTGTGTGTGTGTGTATGTGTCTCCTTCTCAACAGAGTGGTGTACACAGGAGCCATGGTCTGAGGGACTCCCGGCTTGCCGCAGAGAGCATGGAGAGTGTTGTCCATCGTGTTAAGAGAAGCCAGGGCGGGAAACGTCCCGAACAAGGTACCACCACCACCACAGCCTGGAAGGCTCCAACCTCTGTCTGCACCATCAGCCAGTGGAAAATGGCGTACACAAGAGCAGATGTTTCATCTGCTTCTCTGACCTCCCGCATAAACTCTTACACACACACACACTCTCTGTTTTTCTCTTTCTCTTACAGACACACACACACACACACACACACACACTCTCTGTTTCTCTCACAGACACACACACACAGACAAACACACACACACACACATACACACACACACACACGCCAAACAACATCCTGAAGGATTGAGACAGATGAGATGGCTGGTAGCTCTATTCGTCGAAGTATATTGACTAGTGTGTCGGGTGCTCTTACCATTCACTAAAACATTTTGCCATACAGGAAATCATGTCCCCCACTCTTATTGCATACACTCTTATTCGCTCTGCCAAGCGATCTCTTAAGCATCTTGCAAGGTGTGCGGCCTTATAAATGGTTAAATCCCGGTCTGTGAGTACTTCGATGACAGTTTTATATTGGGGTTAATTGAAATCACGTACTTTCAAAAATCCAGTAGCTGAGCTTCAAAACCATCGAAAATCAAAAACACATCATCGCTATAGCGACCATACCAAGTAAAACATTTCTGAAAAGGATTGCATGACTTGAGCATATATAACATCCTCGTATATAACATCTTGAAGGAGCTTTAGGATGTATGAGATCAGGGCTCGTGCTTGATCTGGCTTTTGGTCTGTTTGTTTTGCCTGGTCTGTATCACAGACTGTGTGTGTGGGTGGATGGATAAGCGGGGTTGTTTGCTTAGCGGTGGTAAACACAGTCTGACAACACAGGGAGGAACTACGTGCCTCTGGAGTGTTTGCGGTCAACGTAAATACATTTCAGTAGGCAGAGACACAGAGAGGGAATGTTAATGGGCTGGCTCTGTAGGTCATGTCTCTTTCAGGAGTGTGTGTCGTGTGTGTGTCCTTCATGTGTGTGTGTGTGTTGCGTGTGTGTGTGTGGGTATTGTGTGTATTGTGTGTCTGTGGCTGTGAAATGCTCCTAGCAAAATGCAGCGGTATCTTTTCTCGGCGGTGGTGGGGAATGTCGGCCCTTTTTGTTGTGGCGCAACTTTAAAAAAAAAAAAAAGCCTGAGAGATGTGGGTATACGAGAACTGCAGCCGTCTGTTGTTGGGTTTCTTGGTCATTATCCTGAGTGTCAGGATGAACCCCACTCTCTCGCCCGCCCACCACCACCACCATACACAACCCCCACGCCAGCCGGCCTCAGATGTGTGTGTGTGTGTGTGTGTGTGTGTGTGTGTTGGATGCTTCTAGATGCTTCTCAGTCACTTACACGCAGCGCCCCGCTCCTCTTTCGCTCTCCTGTTACCCGTGTGGCATTCCTGCCTCGCTGCCTCGCTCCAAGAAGCAGTCAGGCAATGGGTGACGAGCAGGTGGCTTGCCAGGCTTTCGTGAGTGTTCCGTTCCACCGTCGCTGAGGAGTTTTTTTTTATTTCATTCTTTGGTTTTACATGGATCCGCCATGTCTGGTTCTGCGCTGTGGGATGGAAGGGAGGGAGGGAGGGAGGGAGGGATAGCAGATGGTTGATAGCTTGCCAATCAAAACAGTGATTCAAGGAGGATGTTTCGAATGAGGACTTTAAAGGCACGCACTGTGCCCAGCTGCGCTGCCTGGCAAGGTGCAGTGTAAGGCTGAGACAAGCTTTTTGGAAGAGGCGCATAATTTAGTCAGGTCATCATTTTTCATGTGTCTGCATGGCAGTCGCATCCGAAGAAGAATGACTGAACACGTGGCAGTTGAGAGCAAGCTGCCGGCGGTGCTCAAGCACAGGAGACTTTTATCCCCTTTTTTAAAAGAAATAAATAGCGTCGTTTTTTTAAATCTTAAAGTTATTTAGACAGTTTACACAAGATTCTCCTTTTACCTACCAGGCACTCCCCCCACCCCCAACCCTAATCCCAACCACAGCCGTTCTGTCCTCAAGTATAAGATAAAGTAAGGAGGCATGCCAGTGTGTTTGTTAGTGGATAATGAATGCCAGGGTAACTTGGCACAGCTGGCAGAATGGATGCCAAGTGTGATGATCCCTGTTTGGCCTACGCATTTGAACATGCCCAAAACCATCGTGGAGGAGCACAAATCCGGAAATTTGTGTTAAAGGAAAAAAAGACAAGAAACAGAAAATATGTGATTATGAAGCCACATGCGAAAAAAAAACTGTGAGGATGGGTTTTATTTTCAGCAGTTAAATTGCAATTGCTCAGAGTATTCCAAAAAAGCTCAAATGTCAGTTTGTGTGTCTAATTATATAACTCCCCATATATGGTATATATCTATCCATCTCTTTGTGAGTGTGCCTGTGGGTTACTGTGTCATCGTCTGTGTGGAAAAACATATGCATTTCAGCTTATGGAACTATGAAAAAAATTGCCTGAACCACAGAAAACTTAGCAACCTTAGCATATTTGTCACTAGGCGTATAAGATTTCTTTACAAATCACCAACAAACAGATAGTTGACTGTAACTGCGGTTTTGGTTTGTGATTTATTAGGTAATTTAATGTCCTCATCTTACAACTTCGCATTAATGCGGCTTCTTAGCATCTCAGCCAACAGTCCTGCAGCCAACACCTTGTAGCAGTACAACACCACAACCCGATAAGGCCTTAGAGCAGTAAGCTTTTGTAGCTTGGATGGGCTTACAGTGCTGACATTATAACTACTCTCAGGTCTTTTCATGGAGACTAGGGAATGTATCAAATTACACTACATTGGAATTTTGTGTGTGTGTGTGTGTGTGTTTGTTTTTGTGTCACCCCTGAAACCAAGTGTTATTAAAGATCTCTTAATATCGTATAAAAAGAGCTGAAGGTTAGTAGAGTAAGTCATATTATATATGGTCGGCTATGTAGTCAAAAATGTTAACGTTATTCATTATCGTCATTATTAAACATTTATACCAAACCTACTATATAGTAACTACCAGCAATATTATACATTGTTATATTTTTTAGCATAACATTTTCAACAATGCACACCAAGGTCTGTGCGAAGTTCAGGAAATTGGCATTGGCATAAGCATCTGTGCGAAGTTCAGGAAATTGGCATCAGCCCAGTCTGAGTGAGTTGTCTGTTTCTCCTTTAAGTGTACACCTACAAACGAAACAGGGCGTTATAAACAAGTAATTTAAGGCATTACCACAGAAGCATGAACCATTACAAACATCCTTTAGCTCTGTTGTTGAGGAGCTTCACAACAAGGAACCAGGAGATGTGTTTTAAAAAGAGTGGGTTGACGTTCTCATGTATTCTAACCGTGTTCCACAGAATTCGCCCCCCACACAGTCAGCTCTTGTCCTTGCTGTGGCATCCAGGAATCAGCCATGTATGCCCCATTAACCTTTCCCACATCCCCACTCAGACGGGTTTGTTTGGGACGCACTTGAATGAAGTGCCCTGGGCATTTCCACCATGTACTGTATGGGAGGCATGACCAACTTGTGCTCCATTATAAAGACTGATGCCCTGTGACGCAGCCACTAGAAAGCGAACCGAAAAAGATATGGCCACGCATGCATGAACGGCTGCACACACATCTGTTGTGGCGTTGGCAGGAGCCTCTCAACTCTGCTGGAGGTGAGCAAAAACCGCCTGGCGACGCTGCAGCCAGCCAGCGGCTAAAAACAGCCATGTCCGTGACATTTGGACACATGGGACGTCGCAAGTATAAACATGAAGACTCTGAGACTGAAGACGGGGGGAGGAGGAAGTCCCCATAGATCTGCCTGGGACACGGTTGCTTGAGTCCAGTTGGTGCTCTTGAAGAGATGCGGTCTCTGCTGATGAGCACAGCACCAGCGCAGTGGCCTGTGGGAGTGCAGCGGCGGTGTGGTCTGTGACTTCCCAGCCTTTAATCGGACACGACAGTGAGGAATGACAGGGAGCGATTAGGAGAGAGACACGGATGGGGTAGAATCAGGGAATGACCTCGAGCTGAACTCGAACCCGGGTCTCTGAATTTATGGTATATTTATGGCCGCCTTTACCAAAAGCGCCCAAGACACCCCCAAAAAACCCTGTTTTTGTCAGTAGCACAGACTGTTGTCTACACATACACTGTACCATGGGGGAAATTTGTCTGTGACGCTGAGCAAACGAAGGGCGAAGCGAGCCAGCCGTCTGTGCGATTTGTGCCCGTGGCTGGCCCCCGTCAGTGCGTGTGTGAGTCTGTGATGGGGCGCTGAGTTTACGCCAGTGTGGCCGAGATGTGTGGCCCCCGTCAGTGCGTGTGTGAGTCTGTCATGGGCCGCTGAGTTTACGCCAGTGTGGCCGAGATGTGGCAGAGAGGAGGGCGGCCAGGGTGAGAACCGTCTGGGAACCTGCGTCAGGCCCAGAGCTTTGGAGTCTTTGGAGTCTTGCTTTGTTAGTCAGGGAGGTTCTGTTTTATCTGAAATGAATTTATGCCTTTCTCATATGCTCAGTGTTATCCATAAATAAAGATTCAAATCGTACTCATAATTGTAAGCAGGGATCGTAAAATTTGTCTGGGTCAACTGTACAACAGATATATCTACATACACACGGACAGACACACACAGTCACACTCAAACATATGATTAGAGAATTGTACGCACACATGTACATGATCAGAGAATTGTGTACACACACACACACACAGGTGTTTCACAGACTCTTAACATGGAACAGGCTCAATGTAACAGAACAGAGATTGAGGAGTCTCTAAATCAAAGCAGGGGGGCATAAATCAGGCAGCCTGGGCCTGTTCTTTAATATAAGGCCCAGCTTTGATCCCATAACTCCAGTCTAATACAGCCAGCGTGATGGATAGCCCACACTCATGTTTAGCATTCGGCTGTGACGAATAGGACCTGTCTAGGGTGTAAGCCCTGGCTAACGGCCTCTGGATGTGTAGAGATAGGCCTCATGATGTGTGATTTACAACATACTTTACCTTAGTCTTTCCTGTACTTCAAGATTCAGCATTCAATATTTTATTCGTCACCTACACAGTTTTAGAAGTACAATGTGTAAAAAATGTAACCCAGAATCACTCCCATAGCTGTCATATTACTAAGGAGTAGCATAACATATGTTAGTACATGCAAGATTTACAAATATAAATTACAAAAAAAGAGACTAGAAGAAGACTAAGAAAAAGAAAGGTGATCATACAGCTGGGTTCTAGAAGAGTCCAGTGTCAAATGTGAGGGTGAAATAGTTTGATGTAAAATGTATGAATAAGAATGTGACAGTCGAACTGTGCAGAACATGAGGTACAAGACTTGAGGCATTATAAAAACCATGCCCTCTGGGCAGAGAGCTGTGTCTCTGAGAACAGCAGAACTTTTTACTGTTTAGCTTGTTTAGTGTTTAAGTTTTTAGGTTTTTTGAGGTTTTTAGTGTTTATAGTTTAGTCCACACTTGTATTTCAGGCATTAGCGCTGTGTCCCGTGTCCACATCTGTGGGTGGTAGAGAGCAGGAAGTCATCATTAGCGCCCCCTAGCTGTAGTGGGATAAACTTTTTTTCTGTTTTGTGTTTTTTTGCAGATGTGCACACCTCATTTTTGTTTTCTTTTTCCCGCTCCCTGTCTTTTTCCCGCTCAGTGTTACTCACTGCCTTGTGTTCCAGTTGTCTGTAGTAGGTGTCAGGAAATGACCCTGTTAGGATGCAGTAACGCTGTGCATTAGGGTGCACACGTGTGTGTGATTGAGATGTACGATTAGCGAGTCGGCAGAGAGTGTTGGAGGGGCCGAGGGAGATGTTTACTCAGTCGTGCATAACATAAGGGCATACGGGTGAGCGACACGGCTTTGTTTTCTTTATGTGCATCCAACACATTTGTATGGCAACGTGGCTCAAAGCTGTCCAGAAGGAGTTGGCCATTCTCCACTCTGTCGCAGACAACAGCTACTTTCTCCCACGTAAATGATGTTGTGATGGGCTCACCTAAAAAAGAGAGATGAAAAAGAGAGCTGGAAGGAGAGATGAAGAAGAGAGCTGGAAGGAGAGATGGAAAAGAGAGATGGAAAGAAGAAGTGGAAAGGAGAGACAGCAGAAGGACAGCACACATGCTCGCATGGCAGCATACCTCAGCACACTTATATGTGTAGACACACACACACAAAACTACACACACAGACACACACACAAACGTGCACACAAACACACACACACAAACGCGTGCGTACACACACACAAATGCGCACACTCACACAAACTACACACACACACACACACACACACACACACACACAAATGCACACACACACACACACACTCACACAAACTAAACACACACACATACACACACACAAACATACACACACACTCACACAAAACTACACACACACGTGCACACACACACACACACATACACACATGACTCTCCCTCGTCCTATGGCTCACCCTAAGCTGGCACAGGATCCTTCTCTAAAATAATCAGCTCTCTTTTATGTCGCTGCACTTTGCCTTAAGTATGCCGTTCGCTTTGCTCTGCGTCTCGCGGCAGATGTGTTTTTGCAGTACGTGTTGTGAAAATGTGGTTCCAATGTTGGCTCTCTTTGATGCTAATTTGTTCCATTCATTAAAGCGTTTTACCACTTCTATTTTTTTCCCCCCCAAGTCACAATCTGTTTACAGAACCAACGGGGGGACTCTTCTCTGAAGTAAAATCTCAAGGGGCTGAGGCACTAAGGAGTGTGTGTGTGTGTGTGTGTGTGTGTGTGTGTGTGTGTGTGTGTGTGTGTGTGTGTGTGTGTGTGTGTGTGTGTAGGCCTTTTTGTGTACGTGGGTGCGTGCATACACACAAACAGGCCTAATAGCCACACACACACACACACACACACACACACACACAGAATGAGTGAGAGAGAATGGGTGAGTGAGGATTAGAGTGAGATAGAGGACAAGATGGGACAGTCTTTGTTGTTTGCGTCCATGTCTTCACTGATGACTATTTATTGCTCATTAAAGCAGAGACGCTTAAGCTGAGGTCATGTTTAAGTGGCGACACCTGCTAGCACCAACAGCTGACTAATGAGCTGCCAGTGCACCAAGTGTGTGTGTGTGTGTGTGTGCGTGTGCGTGTGTGTGTGTGTGCGTGCATGTGGGTCTATGCGCTCAATATGGCTATATGAATTCACACACACAGCTTGCATGCATGGGTGCGTGTGACTTTGCTTGAACATGTGCACAGTGTCTGTCTTCTATGGTGTGTGTGTGTGTGTGTGTGTGTGTGTGTGTGTCTGTGTGTCCATGTGCATGTGTGAATGCATACAGCTAATAGTATACAGGCAGTGTTTGCATGCATGTACGTGTGTGACTTTGCTTGAACATGTGCACACGTTATGTCTTCTGTTGGGGGTTGCACCACAGTGTTATATTAACCATGAGAATCGTGAGGCCTTTGGTGTTGCAGGCCCTCTGTGCATGTCATAGACTAGGCCCAATCCGAAACGTTCCCTCATTCACTATATAGTGTACAATGTAGGGAATAAAACAATGTAACTCACACTATGTATAGTGCATTATGTAGTATGGCTGCACAATATATCGAAAATATCGTGACATCGCAATATACAATATCGTGATATACATATCGCAAAACATGGCTTAACTGCAATAAATGGGACATTACTGTAAGATGTTTCACGCTCCACATACGAAGATATTTGGGGAAACAAATGGAGTCCTACTGCCCATGATATCCACCCCCATAGGCTGTGCAATGGCTACGGCCTAGCGGTGAAGATTACGCTGAAAAATGTGAAAACTGTATTTAAATATTTAAATGTTTAAACAATATTTTAAAATTGAAATGTTTATTTATCGCAAAACATATTGTCATCGCAACATTCAGCAATGTTATCGCATATCGCACATTTTTCCAATATCGTGCAGCCCTACTATGTAGTGAACGAGAGAGCATTTTAGACACGGCCATACACTAGACTAGGCTCACACTGGTCTAGACTTTGGGTTGTGCACACTCACTTACTCCCTTATGGATTGTGAAACGCTGAACCTCCCTTAATTGGATGTCAAACCAAACACGTTTCCACAGACCAACCACATAACCATGTTCTTAAACAGTGCCCTTGCCACCCAACATCTGCCAGAGGCCTCTGCGATAGTGAGCATGCTAAGTGAGCGTGTGGTTTTCGGGGCTGGTGCAGGAACCAAACGTGGTCGGAAATTGGCATTCCTGCGCAGGGCTGTGGAGGATTCTGGCTCCTTTTTTGTGCTGATACGTTCCTGATTTTCGTATCAACAGCAGGCAAACAGAGGGGCGAGGCCAGGACCGGAGCGGCTTTCCCACGCATAAATCTTCCTCCCGTCAGACACACTGGCCGTGTCACGGTAACTGCATCGGACAAGTGTTTACCCTCCATCAACCCGCCATCAAACAGGGTGACGGGCCGCGGCAGGAAGTGGAAATCATGGGGGCCCTTCACACGCAAACAAAGCAGACAACTTCTGCTTGCTCATGTCTGTCCTTGGTTTTAAAGCACAGTTAAATCGGAATGTCTGATTAAAATGTTGCCAGCAGCACTTTCCGATTCAGCAAATGGGCCTTAGGAAATGATGCTTAAACTGTAATCTAGACTCGTACTGTGTAAATTAAGATTGACTTAACTCCTCAAAGGGTTAAACCTGAGGTCAGGGAGTAGTAGTAGTTACAGTGTGGTTGCTAATGGGCTCCACAAACTGATTTTGATAGCACCAAAAGAAAACTCCAGGGTTCCAGCACACATACTTACCCAGTCAGCTGCACAGATCTCACCGTCAGCCTGTCAGCCTGTCAGCCTGTCAGCCTGTGCATCCCCGTCCAGTGATGTAGTTAACTTGGGCCAGCTACCATAATCTCTGTAGCTGAAAAAACATATCTGGCCGTCTTTCCAGCCAGAATAATTGTGTGTGTGTTGGTGTGTATGCGTGTTGGGGTGTGTGTGTGTGTGTGTGTGTATGTGTGTATTAGTGTGTGTGTTGGAGTGTGTGCGTGTTGGGGTGTGTGGGTGGGTGTGTGTGTATTTGTGTGTGTGTGGGTGTGTGTGTGTGTTGCTGTGTGTGTTGCTGTGTGTGTGTATCTGTCTGTGATGTTAGACTCTACCTAAAGGGTACTACAGGAAGTGAGATGATTAGCGTGTAACTGGCAGACGGCTGAACGGGAGAGCCTTCTTCTGGCCTATCTCCTCCCGTCTCTCCCCGGCCTCTCCCGTCTCCTGCCCGCCTGTCCGCTGATGCAGCCGCTTCCCTGCCCTTGGCTTCCCTTCCCTTCCCCTGCGCCGATCCCTTGGACGCCATGCAATCCATGTTTACTTTTACATCAAAGAAACGCACTGAACAGTGCAGCAAATGAATGGCATCTGGAACAAATACAGAATTGAAGCGAGCGTCTTTCTTTTTTCTTTTTCTTTTTTTTTTTTTTTTGCAAATTGTTCGTCTCACTTTTTGATCTCTGGGTGTTTTGAGAAAAAGAGATATTGCGTGAGAAGTGCGGCGCACGAGCGACGCGCACAGAAGAAACGACTTTAATTAAGACGGGGCAGAAATGAAGACGTCTCATGGAGGCGAAAACAAGTCAGCAGCCAGTTCAAACAAGCACGTGGGGGGAGGAAGCGCGCAGAGGGGGTAGGCCTGTGTCTCGCAGACTTGCACTGTGGCTCTGTGGTAAGCCTTTCCACCCAACTGCCAGCCTTGGGTCAGCAGCACTGTTTAGAGATCCTTTGAAATGGTTTACCTTTTATTCCCACGGGCCGCTTCTGCTGATGTGCCACTCCATACGATGCATCAGTGTTGTTGAACACAGGCATCCCACCAACACCAGTTGGTGGTGCAGTTGATGAAGTGTTGAACTGAAGTAGGCAAGCATGTTGTTGGGTAACTTGTGGCTTTTTTGTGGGATTTCTTTAATTCAATTGTGAGCATGGATATGTGTCTGGAAGAGGCACAATAGCGTCATAGTGGTCAAACTTGTTTCTGTCTTTCTTTCTTTCTTTCTTTTGTGCTTTCTTTCTTGCTTTCTTGCTTTCTGTCCTTATTTCTCTTTTTTTGCCAAAATGCTTTATAACTGAGCCACCAGGGATCCTGGGGATGCTCCTTGTTCTAGGATCCACATTTTTTGGATACTAATCTGAGAAAGTATTAGACTGTTCTGGGAAATGTTTCATTTCAGAGTTTCTTCTGAACAGTACCCCCCCCCCCCTTTATCTTTTTAAGTGCTCAACATATTAAAATACCTGGCAACGTATTATCAGTGAAATCTTTCCAGGCTTCCTCTGCACTTTTGCCTTCTCTCCTCTCTCCTGCCACAGATGCTATGCCCCCCAACCCCACCCCCACCCCCACCCTGCCCCCCTCGAGTTCCTGTGCACTAGTGAGACCTACCTTGTGAGGCCATTTTCATTTTAATTCAGTAAAATTCCACAGTCTCTAAATGCTAATTACTAACAGACCGGAGCCCCTCCACCAGCACCTCCTCTCTGTTCTCGTCAGAGGAGGGTGGGGGTGGTGGGGGGTGGAGGGGTATCTGTCCTTCCTCATCTAACGTGGACCAGATTTCACCCGAGCTTTCCTCGTTAAACAGACCCACTGATGAAAATCTGTTTGTTTATCTCTGAGGCATAAAAAACAACATGCTGGCCGTGTATCGTAAGATGTTATCGTTAATCATCCTCAAGCACTGGATCGGGGCCATCACAAACTTCTGCCTATCTGAATTTATGTCCAAGTGAGAACGTGCACGTGTGTGTGTTTTAAGACCAATTTCAGCTGTACTGTTCTAAGTGTACAACAATGTTTTGATATGTCGTGAAATTCCAGCGGAAACTCACGTCGGGACTGTCTTTCTCTGTCTTTAGATCGGAATGGCGGCAACGGAAAAAGAAAGGAGAGGAAAAAAGGTACTAGCGCCACCGGCCACAAACACACCTTTTTTAACTTTAAAAAAAATCATTTCACCCCCTTGGTGCAGATATTTTGTTTTGGCAGAGGGCATTTACATAGTACATGTAATCCAGATTTGTTCAGCTTTTCTCAGTTTATTTGGTTTAAGGTCAAGTGGAAATTTTTTGCAGTTGTTCAAGACAATTCCTTGGCTTTTGTGTGTGATTTTTTTTTTTTTTTTTTTTTTTTTTGCCCTTTAAAGTTCATGTGTTTTACTGGTTTATTACTGTAGGTGTTTGTATTTCGCATTTAGTATTTGTATTGTCATAACCGTTAACATTGGTTTCTAATTACTTTAATGGTTTTCAATTACTGTTGTGTAAATAGTGTCAGAAGCCCAATAAATATAATTTTGTCATTATAATAATAATTATAATTTCATCATAATAAGACAATTCCTTGGGATTGCCACCATGCCATCTTCTCATTTGTGTCTTCCCCTACCCCCATTCCAAAAGGCAAGAAAGGGCCCCCAGGTGCTCCGGGCCCTCCAGGCCCCCCAGGGCCAGCAGGCATACCTGGCATACCGGGGATCCCAGGCACCAATGCCCCTGGCCCGCCCGGCCCCCCAGGTCCAGCAGGGCCCCCCGGCCCCCAGGGCCCACCTGGGCCTCAAGGTCCGTCAGGTAATACAGAGGAACCACCCCCCCTCCTCCCACCTCAAGGGCCACCCCCACTCACTCACTCACTCACATTCCCATCCACACCCTACACAAACACAGTGTCCCCCTGTGAGCTTTTCAATGCACGTCAGATATGGTGAGTCATCAATCTGTGACTGGCGGCATTTGCATTTGTTTCATTTGTTTGTGTTTGGTGTGTTTTGGTTGCAGGGGGAGGCGAGAGGGTCCGTCTGAGAGACTATCAGGTATAACACACGCGGTAGCCTTTAGAAAAGTTTCCACAGCTCTTCGTAAGCCACGAGTAAACACCAGTGTGACATTTGCTGACATCCTCCTGCCTGTTATTTTGCCTTTGTGTAGATTTATCTTTATTTGGTGAAATTTGACATGGGTGGCCACTAGGTGGGGCTCTCTTACATTAACGATGGTCTTTGCCTTGTGTTCCTCAGCCTGCTGTGGTCCACCTTCAGGGCCAGGAGACCACGATACAGGTGAAGGAAGGTAAGAGTTAACTTTTAGAAACCTCCTTAACTTTCACCAGCGGCTGTTTAGTCTTGTCCCATAACGCACGCACGCACACACACACACACACACAGACACGTACACACACAAACTTACACACACAAACACACAGACAAACACACAGACACAGAGACACACATACACACACGCACACACACAAACATATACACACACATACACAGACACGCACACAGACACACACACACACACACACACACACACATACACACACACAGACACACACACACACACACACACAGAGGCACACACATACACACATACACACATACACACACACACACATACACACACACACAGAGACACACACACACACACACACACAGACACACACACACACACAGACACACACACACACACATGCGTTGCAGCTCTTTGGGTGACGCTGGTGGGCAACATGGAGCAAGGCCCTTGTGAGAGTTTCTCTGAGCCCCTTACAGCATAAGTGACTGTTTGATGTTCTGCAATAAGCGAGGAGGCCCTTCTCTGCTTTGTCTCCTCCACCCTGCTGTTTTCTGTTGACAGTGCTGCCCAACAGCGTTACTCAAAACGTTTCTCACTTTGCCAAAGTTATTGTGTGTTATTGTGTATTTCATCAGGAGACAACTTTCATGTTAGTTTGCAGTCGGTGACAGCTAGTGGTTTTAATCAGGAGTGAGGCCGGGTGTGTGGGATGTTTTTGTGTTGCTGTTTCCGTGTGTGTGTGTGTCTGTGTGTGTGTGTCTGTATGCGTGTGTGTTTGCATCTACCCCTTATTGCGGATGTTGGGTGAATGCCCTTGATGTGTGTTTGCGTGTGTGTCTGTGTTTTTGGGTGTGTTGCTGTTAGCCTCTCTTTCCCTATCTGTGTGTGTGTGTGTGTGTGTTTGTGTGTGTTTGTGAGTGAGTGTGTGTGAGCCTGTGTTTGTGCGCCTGTGCGTGTGTGTGTTTGCGTCTACTCCTTATTGCGGATGTTGAGTGACTGCCCTTCTCTCACACTGAGATCTTTCAGAAGGCGTACTCAGAAACTGGAAAATGATCTCCATCCACCACAAGGTGTTTAAGATGCACTCTCACTCGGGCCAACTGGAGGTGCTGGTGGATGGCACCTACTTCATCTATAGTCAGGTAGAAGTGAGTACGGTCCTTGGCCTAGCTCTCGCTCCCACTTGCTTGCTTGCATGCCACCACCGCTACACAGACACCACCCCCTCCCCCCAACACACACACACACACACACACACACACACTCATTGGACTCCTCCAGGGCTTAGAGTGGTTCGACAGGCCTGAAATCAAATGAGCAGAGTTGGAAGCCGAAGCAAGACAAGTCACTGAAAAACTATTTACTGACGAATTGATAGCATGGATCAGCCCTCGAAGCAGCACGCAACACAAATGAAAGTTTGCTTTTTTCCACCCCAAGAATAAATTAAGCGATTTCAGTCTGTGGCCAGAGACAGTGGTTGTAGACTCTGCCAGTGAGCAAACATTTTATTTTCATTATAAAATAAAGGAATTGGGTTGTGTTTTTTTCGCATTTGCTCAAATGAATCCAGCCGTGTTTTGCAATAGTTTATGGGGGCTATAACTTCTAGCACAGCTATCTTCAGCTGTGCAGAGGAATTATGCACCTTCTGCTCCTAAAGGGACACGAGTGTAGCATTCCTCCCCAACCTCAGCAGACTGCAAAACATTTGGATTCAGTCACAGCGGCATCCGAGCTGTTTGATGCATTCGATTCAGAGTCTTATATTGCAGTCATTGACAAGTTCTGACCTTAAGGAAACCAAACAAGTCCCTTCAACAGCCATAGTATTTTGACAGACTATATGTACATGGTTTTGATCTACACCACCACTCCCCCTTCCCACCAACAGCCCCCACCCCCATCCCACACCCCACATCCCACATATCCTCCATAAATAAAATCTGGCCACATCTGTGTCTCCAAGCCACAAACGCATGTCGTCTCTCCCCCTATATTTTTTTAATAAGGCTCTGGGGCTATGCGATAGACCAAGGTGAGGGGTTTCACAGCTGCGGGGATGAAGTCTGGGTTGGTGTGGGCTGGTTTGGGTTCCTATGCGTGGCGTTGGGTTTAGAGCTGTCAAGTTCTAGCACATGGCCAGCTCATTTCAGCTTTGATGTTACAGTTTTAACTCAGGGGGAGTCCAAAAGATTATATTCTGTCACAGTTGGAGTTAAAAAAACATACAATCATTTTAAATTTTAAACTACACATAGGAGTAGCAGCAGTAGTAATAATAATAACAAAAATAATAATAATAATAATAATAATAATGTCAATGTTGCCAAAGCTCTTCAGAACTGTTTCTTCAAAGATTCTTTATTGCGTTTGTGGTATGTCTGTACGTGCGTGTGTGTGCGCGTGTGTGTGCTGGTGTGTATGGGCATGTGTGTACGTGTGCGTGCTAGGTATATTACCTGAACTTCACGGACATTGCGAGCTACGAGGTGATGGTGGACAAGACGCCGTTCCTGCGTTGCACGCGCAGCATCGAAACGGGCCAGCGCAAGTTCAACACGTGCTACACGGCAGGCGTGTGCCTGCTGCGCGCCCGTCAGAAGATCTCCATACGCATGGTGTACGAGGACACGTCAATCAGCATGACCAACCACACCACCTTCCTGGGCAGCATCCGCCTGGGCGAGGCACCCTCAGGGGGGCATGCCTAAGGCCGCTGGGTATCACCACTGACCCCCTTCCTCATACCCCCCACCCCAAACCACCTCCTATTCCTTACCACACCACCTTCCTGGGCAGCAGTCAAGGGGGCATGCCTAGGATCACTTGGCCTTGTCACTGACCCTCTTCGTCATAGCCCCAGCCCAAACCACCTCGTATTCCTTACCACTGCCTTCCTGGGCAGCCGTCAAGGGGGCGCGCCTAAGATCTCTGGGCACAACCACTGACCCTCTTCCTCCTACCCCCACCCCACCCCATCCCTTATTCCTTACCACACCACCTTCCTGGGACTCTTCCCTACTCCTGGACGAGGCTCTGTCAGGGGGGCATGTTTTAAAATCATGGGGTGCCCACCCCTTCCTTTACCATACTCGCCCCCATTCCCTGCACCCCCTCAACCACATGACCAACCACACTCCCCTCCTTGGGCGAGGCGTCGTCATGTGGGCATGCCTGCGATCACGGGGCATCCACCCCCTTCCGAATAACCCCCCACCGCTAACTGCACCACCAACCACCCCACCTCTCTGGGCAGCATCGGCCTGGGCCTGGGTGAGACACTGTTAGGTGGGCAGGCCCAAAAATGGGTGTTCATGGGTGTTCATTCTCTCTCACACACACACACGCACAGACACACACTTCCCACACCCCCACACATGCCTATCCGACCGCAGTCACGCCCATTTTACCCCAGACTCGCCCTCGTCACTGTCTGCAGGGGGCTGAGTCCAGGAAAGCGAGAAGTGGGAAAAAGCAACACACACTCCCCCACCCCTCACCCCCACCTCCCTTCCCCTTTTCTCCTACTATTTTACCCCCCTTCCACCTCCACCCCCCGGCTCTGGGCCAACTCCTCTCCTTTCCTCCCCTCTCCCCGCTCCCCGTCTCCTTCTCTCCGCGACTCACCTGGGCCACCTTTGCCTTGGGAGTGCAAAGGGATTCCATACTCTTGGGGGCATCATGACGAGCTCTTTGGGAATCCTTGACAGTAATCATAAAGTAGCGATGCCAACTGACGTAATCGAGACGCACGCAAGAGCATGCCAGATAGGCAAATGCATGTCATCTCACAGCGACATGGAAGCAACCACAAGATGAGAACAGGAATCGTGTAAATTGAGACACACATGCACGACTCTACACGTCTACAGATAGCCCGCAGACTAGCAAATACAAGTCATGTCGGCTAACAAGCTCTCTAGGGAGCGTAATTATTTAACACGAAAACCAACGAATGCCCAGTGAAGTTAGCATGTGACCATACCCATGCCCTGCAGTTCACATTACCACAGTTTCAACGCAAATCACACCCATATAGCCACGCACATACTCTATAACCAAGCAGTACGCCATGTAGCTGAACACAGAGCTGTATAATCAGAAGTGGTTTTGTAACTCAACACAGTCATGTAACCCAATATTGTAACTAAACCTATGAATATGCAGAAAAGTCCCGAGTCAATTAGATAAACTACTAGTCAGCATTAAGCTTCTCCCCACACAAACACCCATATTATAGTTACCACACAGAGGTTAGCAAACCTGCAAGATGCACCCTGGTTCTTGTTGCGTATGCGGATTATGCCAGCCTGCAGATGGATGTGAAACCACAGAAGGCATGCCTTCACACTAGGGGGTTTGACAGGGTGATTCAAGCTGTGTGTGATTGAAGAGTGTTCAAATGGCAAACAGGTGAACATATTGGATCTGTGGCCCTTTTTTCCCCTTTTCAAGATATCAAATGGATTTTTCCATTTCTGTTGTGAGCAGCTGGTGATAAGGTAGAGGCCTCTCAGACAATGCTGGCCAAAGAAGAATCTATCAGGAATCATTGTAAGAAGAAGTGTATTTGCCTGAAACTGTATTAACCTTGGCCTCAGTTAGCAGTAGGTCAGGACATTTCATTGAAAGCATTGTACGGGAGCTTTGAATGTGAACACGATGAACATTTGTTTCAATATGCCGTCAGTCTTCATGTCTGCGCCCCTGTGGACATCTCCTCTCTACTACTTTTCTGTTGAATCTTTTACATAGTTATATTTTTATGTGTCTGTGATACTGTAGGTAAATATGGTATATGTGTTATCCTGTTTTGCTGAAAATAATGTACATTTGTATACTGTATTGTGGGTGTAAATATGTACATAAATAGAATTCTGTTTGGTTGGTTTTGTAAATGGATCTGATTTTTTATACTATTAAATTGTCTCTTCCTCACTCTTAAATGTTCTGTAATGTGGCCTGTTTACTCCTATACCTACAGTTATAGTATTTAGTAGACACTTTTCTCCAAAGCAATGTACAGCCCTATAAAACATCACATTAGAAACAAATTTAACATAATAACAAAAAACCTTATATGATATTATATGAGGAAGTAGTCAAAACGTACATACACTTATATAGGCTAGATCTCCATAACTGTAGAATGTTATCTTCTTCAGTCCCCTTTTTTCATAGCGGTATGTGTAGGGTGTAGCACTTCAGTGACATCTCCATTTGTCAGTGCTTGGCCTTTCCTCAGTTTCATGCTGCTCCTTAATAAGTGAACAGCGCCACTTGGTGGACAACTGCAGAAATACGCCTTTGTACTGTTCTGTAGGGTTCTTTTGTTTGCTTAGACATGTGTGAACTTTGAATGACACAAAGCGCTGAAATTGAGCTTTTTTTCTAAATTTGTCATTTTGGCCAGTCTGACATTCACACAGCATTACAAATCAAGCTAATATTTCCCTCAAAAACCAGAACTGTGATCAGATCAAGGTATTACTTCCAAACAGTATGCAATGGACAAAAATACTGCAATCACAATATGATCTAATTAAACCATGATGTCCACTTGTATGAACGTCTGCTTGTATTTGTTGACAATTGGATACTAAATTGGTGAAGCAAGTGGCAAAACAAGGCAAGCAATCCCCACAGCATGAGCTGCATGTTCTGCTAAGGTGAATATATTAGATACCAAACTGTGCTGCATCTGTGCTTTTTATATTTGAGCTGCTTTCTTGAAAAATCTGTAATAAGAAGACATTTTGTTCTTGTGTGCAGATCTTTCATTGCACAATCGCTAACCTTTAAGGCCTATAGCAAGCACCAATATACTGTCTATAAGATACAGCTTTTTGAGCTGCATTTTTCTTTAGCAATGATCAAACAAAAAAGACTTAGCCAAAATTAAGAATGCCCAAAAAGAAAGCATGGCCCTACCTTTCACTGGTATTGTGTGACTGACCTTTTTTTTATCCATGTTTGCAAATAGCAACACAGAGTATGCATGTTTACAAGAGATGGGGTGGAGTGATGGCCAATTCAAGAGATTCGCTGAGTTTCACTCAGGGGCTATCAGCTGTGAAGGGCCATTTTCCCTTGTTAACACTGTTAATCCAACAGGATCATTGATCCATACAGGTTATCTGTGTTAGCTGGTTTGAATAAAAGGTGTAAAAGTGTGTGAAACCAATGCAGAAGTGTTGACCCATTTGCAAAGACGCCTTCTGTTGTGTCTGAACTGAAAATGTCACGACAAAGATCAAGTGGACTTCCCTTTCATAAGTGTGTCTTGGCCATTGGGAAAAACTGTAAAGTCACTCTGTTGACAAGATAAGCCTATTCAACCATTAACTCAGGCTGACACTATCAACAGCAACAATGTAATGATACCAGTCCTCAGACATTGCCAAACAGTGGGAAATACTCTGTACCTGCCAAGCTACATTTGCTCAATGTTGTAATGTACAGCATGGTTTTAGATTTTACTGAAAGGTATTTTTAGGCTAGCATTGGTAGGTTGAGTGTATGGAAACTTTCATCACAAAAATGAGAATGATGTACTAACAGTACAATAAGCACAAATAATAAAATGAATTAACCTGTGTTTCCTAACTTAAGTGTTCAGAAAGATTTTTTTCTTTGCGTTATTTTGCACAAGCCTTACTGATTAAAACAACACACTGTCTACAATGACATAGGTCATCCTCAGTGTTTCTTAAATGTTGATATGCATGTGATCAGCGGTGTAACCTGTTTGATAATGTAGGATCAGTTGGAAGGGCCATTGAATTCAGTATCACCTCTAACAGTACAAGGATTACGCATCTCAAAGCCCAGAGCTTTGATGACATGTCTGGCTTCTTGGCTTCTAAATATCCAATACACAGTGCTCTGTATGTATATTGAAAGTTGCTGGGGGGAAGGGTGGGATTGGTGTGCTTATTCAAATAGGCAAAAATAGGTCCTTGAATGCTGAAGACCTGTTTATTTTTGCAGGTTTTATTTTTATCTGGGTTTAGCAGAGTAACTTTGTTTAAGTCATGTACTTTCTGTATTTTGAGAGATTTTATGATTGTGCGTGTGTGAGTGTGTATGTATGTCTGTCTGTGCTTGTGTGCGAACTTGGGGGATTGGAATGGGGGGGGGGTGTTGAGACTGGGGCCCACAGGAAGAACTGGCCTCTGCCTTCTTTGACTCCACAACTACCAGGCTTTCATAAACATGAATCCCACCTCACCTTTTCCTACAACACTCATTTCACGGAGACCCAGCACAACAATGAGGCCCAGAAGTTTCCTCGGCCTGCAAAAGAGGAAGACAAAATACACAAATAATGGGAGGGTGTTGAATTTACTTCCTTTGAAATCAGTTTCTGCCGCATGTAAACTGCTGGGGAAAGCAACAGAGAAATTCTGTGTAACCGACAAACCCAATTTACATGAATAAAACGTCGCCAGCTGTTGTGCTCTTTATAAAAATGTTTCACAAATGCCTCACTTTTTTAAAAGACTTGAGAAAATTCACTATGCATTTAAATTAATTCAAATTAATAAATGACAGTACTCATGGGAGACAACAAAACTAACCTTCAGTCTTGCACACACACACAAACTTCTAACCAAGCATGGTAAACAAACCCTTTTTACTGTTTAATACATAAAATGTGCACATTCTGAAAGAAAACCCATGAGGAAAAATGTTACCTTAACTTTATTTCCAATTGCATCATCCAAAACTATTGGTTGTTATATTACATGTATTCACACACCAACATTTTCAAGAATGAACTAATGCCAGATATACAATCACAAAAGGCTTCACCATTCGGGGGTTGCTGTGCCACCTGGAAAGCTGCCATTGAGAGTGAAAAAGAGAGGAATCTGCAGAGATAACCCCACTCTCTTTGAGTGGAGTATTCACATAACTTAAAAGGGGAGCAGCAGAAGTTAAGTAAACATGCATTCTCTCTATCTCTCATATGTGTGAATGAGTGTGATTAAGTGTGGTAATCCCCTCTCTATGATACATCCCCTCAAAACCTTTCAACAGCTAATCCTAATCTCAGACCACATACAGATAATGAATTCAAGATCCTCTAACTAGCCTAGCCCTTCCCTCTTCCCTTCATTCACACATGAAGATTTTATATTTAATCATGTTGTAAAAACAGTGCAAAACTGTAAGGAACACAATGATAGTCTAACTTTCAAAACCCACAGGCAATCTCAATCCACGAAAAGGACTGTGATTGTGTGTGAAACCGAAGAACTGATAGGTGATGAAAGGACTTAAAAAGTTAATTAGTTTGTATTGGTAAAACAAATTGTGTGAGGGTTTGTTTTGTGGCCATAGGGAAGCGATGTGCACATCAATCATTGGCCTCCCCACCCAGCTGTTTTGCTTTAGGCTTCTGGTGCTACAGACTACAGTGAAATTCACATGCAAGACTTGAGTGCCGAGGAACTAGGCACGCTCATATATTTCTCTTCAACAAAAAAGCTAATCCACACACACTAACAAAAACCCCTTTGCGATTTCCTGTATCAAGTAGTTTCCACTGCAATTTGAACAATGATTCTCAAAAGGTAGGGCTCGTCCGGGATTTGAACCCGGGACCTCTCGCACCCTAAGCGAGAATCATACCCCTAGACCAACGAGCCGCGTGTAAACTTCGAAAATTAACCGTAAATAAGGTGCAGTGCAGTACAGCTCGTGATTTACTTTTTCAGATGTAATGCCTAGTCTTTTCCTTTTACCGAAAAACAAACTGTTTCTTGCATATGGCATGAAGCTCTCAGTGTCAGTGAAGACGGAGGGACGAGTGTAGCGTTCGGATGAGTTTTATTACGCATCAGATTTCTCGGTCGACATAGCTTTACGCTATATCAGAGAAGCCCACACGCTTCGGGCTTTACAGTTTAACCGAACAGCAAAAACGACAGTTTGCCACAACGATGTAGTCATAGAAAACATTGAAAACCCTTTTTAACTAAAGAATGAAAAAGTTAAAAGCTTAAATAGCTTAAAAATGCTGAGGCGGAAAGTCCCTCTTATCATTGCTCCCACGGAGACCAAACTGACCTTTTTAATGTATAACTACACAATATTTGGCGTTATGCTGAAAATATGCTGTTAGCCTGTAGGTCAGTCATATAGCCTAGGCTATACTATGATTTAAACAAAAGGTGGCCTAATCTCCTAACTCTTAACAAGACAACGGTCTACGGTTTGTAGACATAGCATAGTCGTACAAGGTTATCAGACATTATTTTTGTAGGCATATAACCTCTAGTTGAAAAAAGTTAGCTGTCAAGGCCTCCGCCTTAATGGTAAGGCAGTATAAATACACTATACTCGTCTTACTGGAATGCTATGACGAATGTATTTGAAGACTGCACGGTCTTATTGTTATCGGTGGTGGAATGGAGAGTGTAGCCTCCTGTAAGCGACTGCTTGCCTGTGAAGATGCGTCACTTGGAGATCCTCTATGTGCATATGAATAGAATGACGATGCCAGGATTAGGCTATAACTAGAGAACTAACTAAATCCGTTGTGATGTAAATGCCCATGTTGTAGATCCCGTCTCAAAAGAAATCTTCAAACGACTTAGGCCTAAGGCCTGCTAATTGCTTCACACACAAGGCAACCGACCGAAGGGGTCAGCGTCTGAGGCGATTACATGAAATTATGAAACACATTCTTAAATACGAAATTCAGAACAAGATTGACAAAGTACTTTAGAGTGCTTATCCAATATTACTAAAAGGTAGACATAGGCTTGTGTGAATGTAAAATGTTGTCTAGGCTATCCCTGTGCTAAATCGATCCTTAAATCCTGCTCCTATATTGATTTTGTGGAGATACAAAGGCTGTCAGGCTACAGTTTGACTTTTAAGATGACAATAGAGATTGATTCCTCGTTTGAAATCGTTTACTATTTACCAAGAAAATGTTTAGATTACAGAGTTGGTCCCCATGGTTTGTACACGTAAACCCTAAGCTTATATTGTGGACGTTTTAGCTGGTAACGTGGATGTAAACATGTTAAATATTTATATGCAAGAAATGTTCTAGAAAAAATGATAAATACATAACTTTATGGCTGGACACCAGTTTATACCAGTCAGAGTAAGTGTAGGCCTACCTGAAGTTTATTCGCCGAATTAGGCGTGGGCGTGGTTTCGTGGAGGCCGGGCAGATAAAAAAAAGACACGCTGTTAGACATTGTTGTCTGTTTTGGGACCGTATCATCCATCAGAGGACCGTCTGTGGGAACAATTACTGTGCTCAACATTGTTCTTAGTTTGCGTCCCCTGGCTGAATCTGGCAGATATTTGTGTACGACCATTGATTTTCTGCGTGTGGACAAGATGCAGAGTATGTTGCTCGTGCTGGTGGTGATTCTGGAGGTTCGTGGTAGTGCGGCTATCTACTGGTTGTAAGTGTCATATTTTGATACCTGTTTTCGATTAATACTACAACAGTTAAACTCAACCAGTCTTTTGTTTACGAAAAATAAGATTATTAACTTGCAGTTTTGTGGTGGTTTCAGAGGTCTCAGTGCGAATGGAAGTTCAGTGGGATGGAATCAGACGCACCACTGTAAACTCCTTGACGGATTGGCCCCGGACCAGCTTCAGGTCTGTCGACGAAACTTGGAGCTGATGCACAGCATCGTGCATGCTGCCAAAATCACTAAGAGTGCCTGCCAGACAACTTTTAAAGACATGCGATGGAACTGTTCGTCAATAGAGAGTGCACCTCGTTTCACACCAGACTTGGCAAAGGGTAGGGATGTTTTTATGTTTGAAAAACACCTGTGTGCAGTTAATTTAACAATTTATCCGTGGCAGAAATTAGACATGCTTCCCCGCCAGAAGGCATACGTGCACTTACACTCAGGATTGGGTTTCACAGGTACCAGAGAGTCGGCGTTTGTGTTCGCGTTTGCCGCCGCTGTGGTAAGCCACTCAATTGCAAGGGCCTGCGCTTCAGGAGAGCTCCCGAGTTGCACGTGCGCTCCTGCCCCAGCTGAGCAAGCCGCTCCGGACTTCCGATGGGGAGGCTGTGGAGACAACATTGGCTACGGGCTGCAGATGGGCTCCGCGTTCTCTGACGCGCCTATGAAAAATCGTAGGTCTGGCCCGCATGCATTCAGACTGATGCATCTGCACAACAATGCGGTTGGAAGACAGGTAGGTTGCGGATTACTCTCATAGTTTATGTACTGAATTTCGTGATTTCTATTCGAGTGTGTTTTTGAATCGACTGATAAAAGAAATCTCTTGTTTCCAGGTCCTGGCAGATGCAGTGGAAACAAAATGTAAGTGTCACGGCGTGTCTGGGTCCTGCTCTGTGAAAACCTGCTGGAAGGGGCTGCATGACATTGGCCATATTGCAGAAGATCTAAAGGCCAAGTACCTCTCGGCCACAAAGGTCATCCATCGCGTTGTTGGTACACGCAGGCAGCTTGTTCCCAAAGAGATGGATGTGCGACCTGTCAGAGAGGCTGAACTTGTTTACCTGGTCAGCTCACCTGACTACTGTACAAGCAACTCAAACCTTGGGTCCTATGGCACACAGGACAGGTAAGGAAACCCTCCAGTATCTTTAAAACAAATCAGTCATTCAGTCCAAGTCTACTGACTATCTTAAACAAATGGTATCCAAATGGACCCAGACCAGAGAGGTGCATGCACTGAACTACTGACTTACAACACGTTTTTGAGTGTCTAAATAGAATGACAGATTAAAATGATGAATAAACATGCTCTCAAACTTTTGTATATATATTTGTACTAATTTAAAACAGTCACAGATGGTCGCATTTCAGCCTTAAGTTTCCTTAGCATCTCGAGACAAACACAAGAGATACTTTGAGAATGCCTTTATTAATACGTTTTATCTTTAATGACCCTGCCCAACACACACACACACACACAGACTAATTTATATTGCTGCATTGTGTTTTGTGTCTTCTCAGGGAGTGTAATAAGACATCCAGTGGCAGCGATGGCTGTGGCCTGATGTGCTGTGGCAGAGGCTACAATGCGTACACAGAGCGCGTGGTGGAGCGCTGTCACTGCAAGTACCACTGGTGCTGCTACGTCACCTGCAAACACTGCGAGCGAACGGTGGAACGGTACGTCTGCAAGTGAACTCTGGGCACGGGGTCAGAAGGACCAGCACAAGGAGCGACAGATGGACAAAAGAAAGAGGTTACACACCGGTACCACATGGACAACAATACACTGTGGCCCCCAACCCTTTCCCCGCATTGGGCTTGTTTCTATAAGAGAGAGGCTTGTATTTGTGGAAGCTTGCGACCATAGCGACACCTGGCAGAGAAACTATAGTGATGGTTTACAGACAACACGCAGCCCTCTGAGACAACCCAGGTTCTGTTTACATGCCAGTGATGGATGACGGTTCCAGCAGTCCCCTTTGAATGGACATGAAGCTTTGCGGAGTGAAAAAAAGACAGTGGGGATGAATGATAAATAAAAGACTTTTCAGAAATGACACAGAAAGCTCTGAACAGACAGATCCTCACAAATGAACTTTTTAGCTAGAAGCCTCTTCACAGAGAAGAGCATTTGTGTTTATGAATGCAGTACAGCACAAAGCAAAATGATTCACGGTTCTTGAGCCAACATGCTACCCAGACTGAATGTTTTAATTGTTCTCTGGTATTTATTTTCTTACACTTCCTTGTAGAGATTTATCAGTATGAACAGTCATCGCTCAACACACAGACACACCTTTTACTTGTGTTTTCATACCCATTAAGTTATTGAAAACAACTAAGACACTAATGTGGATCTCTAAATTTCCTCAGACAGTATGGTGTCTCTGGCACACTGTGTGAGTAAAAATCAAATGCACTTACAAAAACAGAAGTTATTTAAGGTGAAATGTGCAATAAAATGTAGACCACAGCTTTAAGCAGTCTGAATTTAATGTCTTCAGACGATGCTGTAGGATGTGAATGATGATTTAAGTTTTGTGTAATGTTCAAGCAAAATGTACACTTTTGTTGATAATGCCAGAAATCTACAACTTTTTATCTGTGAAATGTACAAAACAGAAAAACAAATACTGTCCTATTTTTAAATAAAACTTTGGTGCTGAAAAGGAGTGCTGTGATTTACTTTAAACAGTTAGTTCATCACCTCGAACAGGATTGGGGTACATTGTTAGAGATTTAACACACTGTAACATTGTTATAGATTTCACATTAACACACATAAAATAGCATCTTGCATAGAACTCAAAATATTTATGCTCAGCCTAGATGTTATACTTTATATACTGTTATGGGCTTTCGTTGTACTGAAACAAAACCAGGCTATACATGTACTGTTTCTAAGGCTGCATTTTATTTGCTCTATGAGGTTTTATTAGTGGACAGGTACAGACTCTGAACTAAACTGAAGATGACAGCTGAGAGACATTGTTCCGTTCATGTTAAATGTAAAATTAAAGATTCCCAGGGTGTCTGGCAGAGTGTTCAACTCCAATAGGTCACACACAGCATAATACAGTGTAACTTAATAATATCAGTATTAATATCGATAGTACCATCTATTACTGATTGTGGCATGTATCATGACTGAAATTAGTTTTGATTTCCTCTGTCTTCACATTTATGGAAATGAAGGTAAAGATTCTGAACGGATAGGTTACATTCAGTGTGTAGTATTTGCTGCTTTGCATTGCAGGCTATTTGTGTGAGGTAGCCAGCGGAGAGGGCACAGGTTTGGGTTGTATAAAGACACAGTCAGAAGGCTGAACAAAGCCCCATGCTGAGAGTGTGGCCGAGCATGTGGCTCTGTGCTGAACTCTGTGACTGAGACTGATAAAGAGGTGCCACCACACTGTAACGAGCTGGCCTGTTGACTCTACAGCTGACGCCAATATGTCAGGAATGCTGTGCCCTCTTACATCCCAAGCCAGGCATGTGTAAACTAACAGTATAAACCTGCTTTTCATACACACATCCATTAAACAGCCAAAGCGTCTGAAGTTGACCCCTGGTAAAAAAAAAAAAAAAAAAAAAGTTATCACCAGCTTTGTTAAGAATAGATAAGTCCCTCAGAATTAGAATATTTAACATAAGTACTACAGTGCGACATCAGCTAATGCATAGAAAAAGTCACAGAAAAAATGTTGTGACCAAAGAGCAGACTAAAGTGTGCTAAAGACCAGACAGGCATTGTAGTCGTGGGGAGTGATTTATGGCAGAAAGGGCAGTGTAGCACTTAAATTCAGATGCGGGGATACATTTACAGCAAGGACTCAGTCCCTCTCACATTCCTGAGGTCGTTACAACCTGGGGGGTAAACTACCGAAAGGACAGGTGGAGAAATTCTTAGATACAGTTTATAAATTCCGCTAGCACGCATTTTAAGCTGTAGCAAACATTGCAATCTGTAGCAATCTGTACTGGATGACAGCGAGAGAAAACAGGGGGTGTTATCAAGTACTTTCAGTCGTTCAAGTGTTCAAAGAATGCTTTCATAGGAAAAATACACTTCAAATCACCTTCTGAGAGCAGAACACAACAGGATTTTCCCCAAGGTCACTCTTCAGCCATCTGTCTTAAAGGACTGAAAGGGTAATGGTGTCCCCCCTCTCTCTCAGGCATCCAAAGAATCTTTTGTGCCTGTTGTTTGACTGACTGAGGATTTGCTTTTCTGTCATGTGTACAGCTTTAAAAAGCCACACACCTTGTTTGCAAATAGAAAACAAAAATTAAACATTTTTGTACTGTTCAGGGCCTCATAATTACAGTCATAATAATGGAAACAGATCTGTTACATGCGTTACGAGAGTGCAGAGTGAATGACATTATATTTTCAACATGATGTTATTTTATAACAGATGCATACAGAAAAATCCAAAACACTTTAATCAAACTGAAAATGGAGCTATAACCTATGAACACGGCTGCTCATACATAACTAGTGAAGGTTCAGAGGAGAAAAATGTTTAAAATCGACCTTCTGTACACCCTGATGTATCAGGCCAGACCATACTACCATCTCCTCCACCACTCCCCACCACTACCATTTTCGCCCACATTTTTTTTGATGGACGCTGCAGTCTTGGAATACATGAGAATAAAAAAGCGATTGATGTCTAAAATGCCATTGTCTAAAATGTTACTGCCAAAGATATTTTATCATTTGTAGAACATAGCCTAGTAAAAGAAGAGTTTTTATACTACCATAGAGGCTTTTGCTTTACATAGTGCATGTGGGAGTTCAGTAAGGCTGTGGCCCTGGGGATGAAACTGTTGAACTGTTTTCCAGTCTGTTTGTCTTGGACTGAATGCTCCTGTAGCGCCTAAGGGAGGGCAGCCAGTTAAAAAGTGATAAGATAGATGTGAGCTGTCCTTGACTATGGCTTTCGCTCTGTTGAGGCAGCAGGAGTTGTAGAGGTCAACCAGCACAGGGAGGGGGTGGACAACAAGTCTCTCAGCTGACCCCTCATCACCCTCTGCAGCTTCTTCCTGTCTTCCGCAGTGCAGCTGGCAAACCACACTGAGATATTATATGTCAGCAGGCTCTCTATGCAGGTTCTGTAGAGCATACTATCAAGGTTGTTTTTCCTAAGCACCCTTAGGGAGTGAAAACACTGCTGGGCCTTCTTGGTGTAAAATGACCATAGCTCAAAAGCACTACAGTAAACTCTAGTACAGTAAACTGTAGTAGTAATACTACAGGACACTATGGTGCCTTTTAACCTTACTATAGCAATTTTACTACAGTAAACTATACTATACAGTAAACTATGGTTGTAATACTACATAATAACTACTACAGTACACTAGCGTTTTTAACCATGGTAATGTCTAGTGTGAATTGTAGTTATAATACTAAAGGATTACTACAATGCCATGTTTCTTTTTAACCTTACAAGTAATTGTACTATCCGTGTGCAGATCATTTCTTTAGGCCATGCAATGAGTAGGCTACTCAGTGTTTTAACTTTTAGCTGAAAACAGCTTGATAGTTGAGTAATTTAGCAAGAGTTGCAAGAAGTACAGTTTTATGGATATAGGCGAGTTCTAGTTCATATAATGTTCAAAACAATTCAGGAAATGTGTCTTCTCATTCTGAAAATAAGCAGGCTAATCCGCTTAACGCATCAATCCAATTACAATGTGCATGTTTGATTAATTGCAATGCTACTGGATATTCATTCTCCTGGCAGAATGTAGATAATGTATGGATCGGAGAGATGGAGAGGGAAGAGCCATGACGTCTTGGTAGGTCTTGAAAACAATGACAAAAGGAGTAAGCGCACTTTGCTTTCACTCATGCAAAATGTTCAAATTACCATGTCTGCAAAGTGCAAAACGAGTCTTGAAAAGAAGGTGATTGGGTGACCAAAAATGACCTTTTGTGTGCAACACTGACACCTACAGGATGGTGGCTTAAATTGCTGATACTGGAAAGTACGGAAGCCGAATAGTACGCATTTTCGTTGTTTTTCAATTTCGAGAAAATGGCGTCAGCAGAAGATGTCAACCACACACAAAACTCAGAGTCAGAGACTCCTAAACTTGCCGATTTATTGGATCGTGGATGGAAATTGTACGAAGAAGTAGATACCACAAACGAACCCACAGGATCTAATCCAATTCAAGTGAAAGTTAAGCGAGGCATTATGCAACTGGAAGAGGCATCGCGGATGGTAGCTCAGCTCGCTTTATTCAGGTAAGTGTGCCAGTACAGCTAACTCCAACTAGCCAATGTTGACGTTCGTTCACCAATTCACTACGGCGTACGAAATCGTTTGGCTGTTGTTTAGTAACGAAGTTGAGACAGTATCATAAAACATGCGTTCCTTCTTAAGCCCAGACTTCAGAATGTAAAGAGTTTGCTATTAACTAAATTCTGGGTAAGGTGATAGCTAACTTAGCTCAGCAGCTAGGGACCATAGTTGCTACAGTGAATCAATCAATATCAGCCAGCCAGCTGCTGAGTGGTGATGCATAGAAATTGAATATTTTCTTCGTGGTATTCATTCATAAGACTGTCATTCCAGTAGAGTGCGTGGGTAGAGAGCTGTCTTAGAAAAAAAAAACTCTAGACTTGTTTATTGCTGTATCATGTCCGTCTTTCTGTCATTTGTCACTGCTTTTTCAAGCTGATACCACATAGCTGGTATCTCCAATGCGAGAGTCATACGGCACTAATACAAACATATTTGCCTTCCAGTCGGAATGAAGAATTGGAGGAGATAGCCACGACTGACTTGAAGTATCTGATGCTCCCTGCTCTACTCGGCGCTTTGACCATGAAACAGGTGAATCTGTCCAAGCGTCTGGAGCAAGTTCAGATGGCCCGTGTCTATTTTTTGGATTTCCTAAAGAGATGCAAGGAATATAACGTTGGCAAGTTTGAGTTGCCTAAAACCAGCGAGGCGTCAGATGACACACCTGAGGAGGACGGAAGTCAGCCTCCAGCCCCCCTCCGACAAGCAGACCTAATCTCGATGGCAACACAAAGACAGGCTAAAATCGAAAGGTTTGTAGTAGTATCTGTGTGGTTGTTGAGTTGTGTTTATAAAATAGGTATAGGTAAATAGGTAAAATAGAGGTATCTGATGGTATCAGTTAAAGCAGGTCAAACAGCATTACCTTTTACTTCGCTGTTTCAGGTATAAACAGAGAAAAGACACAGAGGCAAAGCTGTCAGAAATCAGAGCGGCAGTAGAGGATGGCACGGCAGATGATGAGGTCATGCGGGATTTCTACCTTCTGAACATTCGAAAGTGGATTGCAGTCGCGCTGGAGGAAATTGAGAGTATTGATCAAGAAATTGAGATTCTCAAGAAAATGGACGTTCTCAAGCAGGTGTGTTTAAGTGTATTTTTTATGGCGCCACCAAACGGCTTTACATGGAACACGTGATCTGGTGACCACATTTTGTTTTCTGACTCATTTCAGGGCACAGGACAGCCATCTCAGCCAAAACGCCCCCCCATGAAGCCATTCATCCTCACAAAAGATGCTTTGCAGGCCAGGTATGTCACAAATGATGTTTTATTTGCTTTTGAAAAACAACAAAATTGAAAATGTAACTGTAAACAGTGTTTGTTTTTGTGCGTGTGATATGTGGAGGTTCTGTGAAACATAAACATATACTTGGTTGTAATGACATACTGTGCATTTGTTTTCTGTGCATTTGTTTTTTTTGTCAGTATGACATGGTGTGTGTATACGTGGTGTGAATACTTTGTACCATGTATTCATGGAAGGATATTTCATGTGGAGGATGTCCAATTGTGCTTCTACATTGTTGTTTTCTTGCGTCTGAAAGTGCATCCCTGCCTTCAGTGTTTTAATATCCCCCCATTTTTTGTAAAGCTATTAGGTCTTAATCACTCATGCCATCTCTATGTCTCACGTGTCTTATCTAATCAGTGCTTTTCTGTAGCCTAAGGTGACACGACACAAAGCCAGCCTGTGACGCAAACGTTTGTTTATTTTTTTAAAGTATTTTTGTGGGCTTTTATTGCTAAATCAGAAAGCACAGTTGAGAGATGTCAGGAAATGAGTGTGAGAGGAAGAGATGGGGAAGGGATCGGGAAATGACCTCATGCCGGAATTGATCCTGGGTTCCAGGTGGCCCTCAAACGTAAACTTCTCAATCTTCACAGGGTGTTTGGGGCCGGTTACCCCAGCCTGCCAACCATGACGGTGGATGACTGGTACGAGCAGCACCGGAGGCAAGGCTGCCTACCCGACCAGGGCATTCCTCGCGGGCCCAGCAGCTCCGGTAGGCACTGCTCTCTCTCCTCCACCCAGCCTAGGGAACAACGCAGCCGCCTTCATCAGCAGCTGTCATTGCTACAGGAATGAAATTGTTAATATGTTCTCTAAGTCAGCATTTGGGTCACAAGATGTTCACGAGGGCGGAGATGAGTCACGAGACACTGATTATTGGCCTGATTATTCATATTGATTATTTATTATTGGGTTGTGACTACAGAATTAATTTAATAATAACCAGAAAAGCACTCGGGGAGCGCAGACCTCCGCCAAGGCAGATCACCACCAAAATCTAATCACTTTTAAGATAGCCACAAGAGGGCAACAGTTCTGTGGGGAACAATTTGGCCCTATCTCGCAATGGTGAAGAATCCTTTAAAAAAAACCCAGGATCCAGATGGTGATCCGGATCACCACCAAAAACTAATCAGTTCTAAGTTATCCAACTTCTGATCTATCCTGAAATTTTGTCGGAATCTGTCCAGAACTTTCTGAGTTATGCTGTTAACAAATGGACGAACAAACACACCAACGCCGGCAAAAACATGACCTCCTTGGCGGAAGTAATAATTTGGGGCTTGGATCAATAAAGGTTGAGGCCCACCGCTCCAAATGTATGGTCATGCATTAGGAGTGCAGCGCGCATACTACCATAGGAGCGAGATTGTATGTACTATATGTAATGCCTTGGGATATACTATAATGCACTGCACATACTACTGAAGCAGTGAGCTTGTATTTACTATGATGCAACGCCTGTTTCATACTAATGTATGGCATTGTGGATAAGAGCTTATGTTAAACAAATGAATGTATATGTGGTAATGTAAGTGTAAAAAAACAGTCTCAAAGGCCATCCTGATATTTGTATGTCCCCCTTCCGTGGTGCATTCCCTGGCAGCTGACTACGATGCGGAGGAACGAGAGAAAGAGGAGAAGGAGAGACAGGAGGAGAACGATGACGAAGAGGCCTTACAGAAAGCAAGGGACTGGGACAACTGGAAGGATACACATCGCAGAGGCTATGGCAATCGCCAAAACATGGGCTGACACCTCACCACACCACGCCACACCCCTCCAACGTATCCACACACTGCCTGAACCACAATAAACACTTCACAACCCCAATCAGACCCCACCTGCCACACACACAGTCAGTCACATCACACGCCCACATACACCCCATGCCAACCACACTGATTTGTCTCTCGTTTGTTTTTATTTGGAAATAAAAGTGGGAATCTTTGGCCGCCAGTGTGTGTGTGTGTGTGCGTGCGTGTGTGTGTCTGTGAGCGCGTGCTCGAGTGAGACACACCACCGCTCTGATTCCACTGTGCCACCGTGAGTGCTGCTTATTAAGACTGGTCTGCACTGCGGAGCTGCATGTCCCACCGCACTACTCCTGAGTGAACCAAGCCCCTCTTATGAGGGTCATGGAGCTCAGCCCTCACCAAGCCCTCCTTGGTTAAGCTCGGATGGAAAATGACATACTCCATAGTTTTGAGTTGTCCAGAAAGACCATTTGTTTTTTCCCCAACAGATTTTACCTACTTCAGACGAGTATTCGAGGGCACTAGGATGCATACTGATTCATTAGAGACAACTGTCACGGTGGTGTTTATCTTAGCTAGTCTAGTTTCATTTGTGATTGGTCTTGAGTCTTGCTGTGTAGAGGTGTTACGCCAGGTTAACCTGCAGAGATGTCTAAGGCCATTTTTAAAGAAGTTCAGTAGGCTCATTGAGTGTTCTGTTAACAGGGGTTTTTCAGCGGTGTAGAGTTCTTGCGGTTGGCACACTGATGATGGATGAATGTCAAAGGAACCGTTGTAATGGACTACACCCTTGCTCTTCACTGTATATGCTGTGTTTGCTACGTAGTTAAAGTTTCAAACCCTATAACCCACTGTTACTTGGGGTTTGGCAGCAATCCAGAGGAAGGGCAAATTAGGTTTGGTTATGCTGTGCATGGGGTGCGGTCTCTCCCAGAGACTTTAGCCTTTTTTATGTATTAAGTATCAAGGCTATACAATCAGAGCAATACGGTGTGGTGCGTCATTGTGGGCAGGCTGTGCGATACCATCAACTTCCTGGCAGTGGGTTTGAAACCACGTGTTACAATAAGGAGATAATATGTGATGGAAGATCTCTGACTTTGACTCTGAGAAGCTCAATCAGTATTTTATGTTGACTTGCCAGGTACTTACTAGTTTCTTTTCTTTTTTTAATTTTTACTTTTTTAACCTTAGCTTGTGTGTAATGCTGTGAGGCAGGCAGAGACACCAATTGGATTCATATTTATTGGAGTCTGCTTGCAGCTGGGATTGTGTGTTGTGCCATATTTAGTGACTTTAATGCACTCCTTGTAAAATTAAAGGAAATGTCATATTCTGTTCTGTTTTGTTTCTTATTCTTTATTTTGATAAAGCATCATTCATAAAATAGGACAGTAAATTGTCAGTGATTAATAAATTAGGTCAATATAACATAGCTAACAAGAATGTTATAAAATACAGTGAGTGTATATATAATGAATCTTAAAGAAGAACTTCGGTGTAAAATGAAAATTGGCATGTTAAAACATCATACCGAGTTGGTATGTGTACTGAGGAGCAAAATTGATTTAGCCTGTTGCATTCAGAGTTTAACTATTTTTTATCGTTTGTCCCAGAAGGCTAACAATGGAAGTGGTAGGTGCCCTCAGACGAAGCATGACGACTACGCTATTTTTAAACCATTAAACAGCTCGAAGAAACTCCACACTCCATCGGTAGTACAAACTCCATCGGTTGGGACAAACGATAAAAAATAGTTAAACTCTGAATGCAACAGGCTAAATCAATTTTGCTCCTCAGTACACATACCAACTCGGTATGATGTTTTAACATGCCAATTTTCATTTTACACCGAAGTTCTCCTTTAAGATGCATACATTCTCTTTTTGAGAATTTTTGGACAACTTACAAACACTTGATTTTAAGTAGGAAAAACAAAAACAATAATTATGTACAAGTATGCAAGTGAGACCCGGGACTCCTCACACACGCTCATCTGGTCTGGTCGTCCTCAGTACCTGCCGTCCATCATTGGCCGCTGGAACGGGCTGCTGGGCGGGTAATCTGGCGCTGAATACGTCGGTGCTGGCGGGAACTGTGACGACATCACCTTCTGAGATGGGAACATAAACACAACACAGAAATTAGGAAAACAATTGTGCCCTACAAAGCCAAAAAAAAACAGTAACTACACATTTCGTCAAAACTGAGTTTAGACTGGATAATTATTCTGTAACACCTCCTTTGTTTTGTGACTAAATGCCTTGCTTCTTCCTATTGAGAAACTACATAGAAGCATCACCACTATTATACCTGCGACATGTTTGACTGGCCAGTATTTTTAATTAGTAACTTTGAAGGCATTTTTCTCAGTTTTAATGTTCAAACAGTTACTGCACTTTGCATTTGTAAAGCAGAATTGCCACACACATTATGTATTTTATTCTCTTTTTTTTCTTTCTTTCATTTTTCTTTATTTCTGAGTTTCATATCAATAGCCAGCACCCCCCAAATTCTTTGGTGTACGTTACTCTAGTTTTGCTTATAAAATGAATAGACATTAGAATACACATTAGAAAAATCACTGCTGAAGCCAAGTCTATCCTTGAAGACCCAGCCTTGACGCTTGCAGTTTTTTAAAATTCATGTCAGTGTAACTCTCACAAGTCACAATAATCTCACAACTCTCACAATAATCCCATTATCAAAATGATGATTTATCAGTACCCATACTTGGAGATCGTTGCTTTTCTATGAAGCTAATTTGCAGATCCCTTGAGTACATTTCTGTCGACTGTGCTGTACTGTTAACACGCACAGCATAATTTACTTATTCTGGAGCACTCATTCTGTGTACTCCAGTTTGTTAAATGGATGTCAATTGAAGAACACATCTTTAACACATCTCATCCTGTAGCTTTTTTTATCTGAAAGTCTAGACTCAAGATTTATTGTTAAATAAATAAAATTATCTTGTCATCTTTAGACTACAAACCATTTTGTGGCTTCTAAAATGCTCCACACATGGCTACTGAGAAAACCGGCAGGCTTATCTGTCCTTCAAACGCACAGAGGAGGAGTACTGGACATGGACGTAGTGAGATATTGTTGTTTGGCCCTTAAACACTCACCACGCCGTTCGTGGGGGGCCCTCTGGTCCTCTGGCCGTAGTCTGGAGAGGGTCCTGGGCCGTCGTACTGGGGTCTCCTGGTAGACGGACCCCCATACGGGTTATTCAACACCTGGCCCATGCCGGATCCATAGCTGAAGATGGGGCGAGATACCACATTAGGCCTACCTGGAATAGCCAACTTGTTAATTTATGGTTCATTTTTTAACCCTAACCCTAAGGTACAGTGTAAGTACATAATGTTTACCTGTTGGGACAAACTTTGTTACGCTGTACTTAAAGGTCTCATTGCATTGAGGAGATGGAGCAGGGAGAATAACAGCCATGCTAGTCACAGGCTACAACCATTTAAAGCCCATTCGGTCACAACACACCAAATACAAGATTGAAACGTTCTAAACAAACACACACACACACTTACCTATATTTCGCTAAGTGATTGTGTGCTGCAACGAGACTACTTCGGTAATCACAACTGTGGCATGACGTTTTGTATTTAACAAACTTATGTCACTTTGTATGCCTTTTCTTTATTCGCTCTTTTTTCCGCCTATTTTCTTTTATTGACTAATGGAGGCAATCGGGGTAGAACAACATTTTCACGTGCAGGATGCATATGCAGCTCGGACTGACCTGTCGTATTACTAAAAGAGCAAGTACTTTTAATGATGTAAATACACTGTAGTAGGGACAGTAAAACAGTGTAACCACTAACTCTAACATTAATCACCTTTACGCTTCTTAAATACTCCATCCAGCCAATGCAGATGGAGGTGTGAAGCTTAAACAAGGGGACCTTATATGGTAATTTTTTTCACTGTTGACAACATTCATTTTCATTTTTTAAAAACAAAGGTTTTTTCCAAGGTCTCTATTGACATAACGCAAAGGCCATAAAGGCCTACGTCCCTATTGACATAGCGCAAAAGCGACATGACTCGCTTAAGAAATTGGGGTGTATGATGGGAGGAATACAGAAACGACAGAAACACATGCCTGTTGGGCTGCATGGGAGGTCCTGACATCGGTCCATCTAGTGGAGGGTGCATGTTCCTGTGTGGACTGTTTGGAACACGAATACACACACACACACACACACACACACACACACACACACACACACACACACACACACACACACACACACACACACACACACACAACTAAGGAAGCCGTCTTGGAAAAAGGCAGTTGGTAGTGGTGAAGGGGGGGGGGATGCTATCTCCCTTAAGAGATCCACTAAGGAGGCCCAGTTATTCTAGGCTAACATAACATAGCATAACATGACATAACAAAACACTACACAACATGTAACTGGACTGAATGAGAATGCATGCCTGTTGGATTGCATGGGAGGTCCTGACATTGGTCTATCTAGTGATGGTTGGATGTTTCTGGGTAGAAAAGTTTGGAACACAAAAAAATAACTGTATAAGAAAACTGTCTTGAAAAAAGGTACTTGGTGATGGAGGTGGTGATATGTGTGTGTGTGTGTGTGTGTGTGTGTGTGTGTGTGTGTGTGTGTGTGTGATCCTTAGTGAGCTCCGTATAGTACTCACTAAGGAACAGGTTAACTAAGGAAGCCCAGTTATTCCAGGCTGACACGACGGCACTGAATGGGAATACATGCCTGTTAGACTGCATGGGAGGTCCTGCCATCAGTCCGTCTTGTGATGGGTGCATGTTTCTGGGTGGACTGTTAGAAACACAAACAACTATGTAAGGAAACTGTCTAAAAAGCCACGATAAATGACAAAAGTACATTGGTTAAGTGACTGAAAGATGAACAGAAGACAACAGTAGAGCTACGTGCCTGTAAGGTTGGCTGAATGGTCTGCTTGGAGCTGCCCTGTCCTGGGGTGGAGGCATCCTGTTGGTTTGTCATGTGAACATCACAGGTGAACATTTATAGACACCAGTGAATGGAAAATGGCCACCTTACCAGTGTTTTTACAGTCTTTATGGTAGTATTAGAAGTCTTCGTAACCTCACTGAGTGAAAGCTCACCTGTAGTTGTTCTCCGGCACGCCTGTCATTGGGACTGGCTGGTTGGGCGGTCTCATGCTGTGTCTCAGAGGATTGGAGTTTGGACGCTCCTGTTGTGACAGGGTGGGCATATCTTCTAATCATTACATGACTCACATGGACTCCTATCTTTCTCTCTGGATTACAGTAACCAGCTACTTGACTTCAGAAAAGAAGTCTCTAGTCACCTTTGTGCCACATGGCATAATTCCCCATTAATAATAAAGGAAGTTTGGATGGCCCTAAAATGGGACATTTGTATTTGGAAAATGTCCACTGCTTGTGTATGCGACATTGTTCATGTGATTTTAGCATATCATCTTTTACTCACCTGCATGTCGGAGGCAAAATTCATGTTCTTGAACATTTCAGCTTCCTGCTGGTTCTTGGCTGCTTTTTTGTTTGCCTTTGAAGCCCTTGGACAGAATCACATGTAAAACACAGCTCACATTAGACTGTGGTCTGTGGCCACTGGAGCAGTATACTAAGTTTTATTAGAGACATCAACCTTTAACAGACTGCCTAGTAAATGTATTTACATTTTTTGGACACCACACATAAACCTCTTTAATCATTAGTATGTTTCAGAGGAATTATCCGGAAAAAACATTCCCATTTCCCTTTCTCCAACATCACCAAACTAAAGCAGCATTCTAAGCTTAATTAGGAGGCCTTAGGTGTTAGTCTTTGCACTTCGGACTTTGTCGCCTCAGCTGTTATTTACTGGACATTCATAACCACACTGATAAAAATACTCAGATAATTTATGGCTTATTATATTTTTAGTGAACTGAAATGGTATTGATCCTTAAGTTTCCCTGCCCTTACATACTTGTTTTTTTTGCCTTTTAAAAATGTAACCGCAAAGTAGACAATGATTCCCACGAGAACGGCTAGCCCAATTCCTGGGAGCGATGCCACCAAGGCAAAAGTAGCAGTGGTCCACTTCTGCTCACAGTTGTCACCAATGAACCATTCATCGACAAAATTATTGCATCTGCCAATGGAGAGAGGGCAGAAGGCAATGTGTATTAACATTGTGTGTGAAAGTCAACACAACTTTTATCATGAAAAGAGGTTTTTAATGTGGAAGAGGTTCTTACCTACAGTAGGGTTTCTTATCCTTGCAAAAACATATACTGTTCTCGGTGCAATTGATTCCGACAGTATCTTTACATGGACGGTAGTCCTCTATTCCATCACAATTTGCTGAAATCATCACAGAAGGCTCATTAGAGTGACAGGAAGTAATCCACTTTTAGATGTGAACATTAACATTTTGTCATGTTGCTGACTACAGCACAACACAGCAGATATGATCATGAGGTAATAGTTATGAGATACAGTCTCTACGGCTGATGAAGTTCCCCTTCAGATTCCAATTTCTGTGTTGGGAAGAGCAGATTATACTAACTGGTGAAACGTGCCAATTATGCACTTATGCCACCAGGAAGCTGTAGTGGCTTTATAGACCTTTGGTTATAGACTTTTGGTAATTAATCTAATTAGTTAAATTCCTGGATAAACAAATAAGTAAGCAACAAAGGCAAACACTTACGGTCCGGTGGTTTTTCATCTTGTCCATTCACAGACAAAATAAGCAGTGTGCAGACAGACAGCAGCAGAAGGAGCTTCATTCTGGCAGAACACACAAGCCTCTGACACGGTCATTCCACAAGAGTTTAGTTTTATGTGCGCTACGCCCTCACACACAGGTTGCCTACTCTGGTGCATAACACACCCACCCACACCAACACACACACACACAGAGTATACAAGTAAAACAAAATTTGTGAATTAAAATTGGACCACATTATAAATGCTGTTGTTAAAAATCTTGCTATTATTATCAATGTTCTAGTAGTTTCTGTCTGATAAAAGGTAAGTAAACGTCACACCACTGAAATGTATATGGTCTTTCCTATCACAGTAAGTGGATTTCCGAGCAGGTGTCCTTTAACCCCTAGGTTTATCACCTGAACAAGGTATGGCAGCATGTCAACTGTGGTTTGCCTACACAACCCCTGAGACTAAAATTCATTCTTAATCACCAGTTTTAATGTTTAACCAAGCATTTCAATAAATGTAACTACATTTGACTGAATTTAAGTTTATGAAACCAATACAGTCATCAGCAGTTTGTTTGTGTCTTTTTTAGTCATTGTTTTTAGGATTATAGTTCAATTCTTTAGTCACTATTTTTGCCAGCAAAATTAGAAAATGGCTTACCAAGTTACTAGCCTGGTAAACCCGCCTCTCGTACTTCATTTCATTTGGTACAGAGGGTCTGGACCGGAATCTCTTGAGGGTCATTTAGTCGGCTCCAGCAAGACCGATCCAATCAGAGAACAGAGGGTGTGTTCGTTAGCCGTGACGTTGACCTTGTGTGCTACATTTGAATTGTAGTGCGTAGGTAGGCTAATTGCATACGTGACGACCAGGCGTTAGCGATTGGGTAAAGGCAGAGGCTTGTTTTAAACTTCAGCAGAGTCCACACCTCCAGGAAGAAATCGTTTCTGACGGTGTCTGGTCCAGACCCTCTGTACAAAATGAAATGAAGTACGAGGGGCTGGTTTACCAGGCTACCAAGTTACCACCAAGGACCCACGCAAGATTTGGGAAGAAAGAGTGTATTGCAATCAATTATCCAAGAAATGTATTTTCGTGATGTCACACAAGTCATGTCATTCTTTAACCATTCTTTTTCAGAGAAATTATATGGAAAAAAAACATTTATTTGTATGACAAAACATTTAAATGCTGCTTGTGAAAACATAAAAAAAAACTTTAACATTTTACCTCACTCCACATCACCAAACTAAAGAGACTGCTCAAGGTGATTTAAAATACTTGAGGTAAACTCGGTTGGTTACATTGCTGAATGGCTGACATTCTGCTAAAACCAAAAATAAAAGAAACTGCGTAATGGCTGCTGTCGGCTGGTTAAAATGTACCATTCTTCATTCTTTTAAAATACGCCGTAATATTTACACAACACTGTACATAAGCACAACAGCTGGAACAAAAACCTTCCAAGAAAAAAAAAAAGATTTTCCACCCAACTCAAACACAGACATGTAGCTAAAATGAGCTTTCGTATCCGTGCTCTTCAGAGTCAAGTCTAAATATCTTCTGTACTTGTCTGTACGTGCAGTTTTGTCTTTGTGTGTCCACTGCCCGACGTCTAGTTGTCGCTGTCCATGTCGCTGTCTCCTCCGACCGAGCGGAACTCTTCGCTGTCCTCTTCGTCCTCGCTGAGCTGGACCTGAGTGAGGACACTCGGGCCTCGCCGGTTCCTGTCTCTTTCGTCCTCCTCTTCCTCCTCCTCCTCTTCGCTCACGCCATCCTCCTCTCCGTGGCCCAGGCTGGAGTTCTGCCTCTGTGCTTCCAGGTCCTCATAGCTGCAATAACTGAGGGGTCAAGCACAAGTGTGTGAATGAGAACTGTAATGACCACCCTACGATGACGTCATTTTTGGTTGCCCCCACGCCCTTCTAATACACCTTGAAGCGTGTGTGTGTGTGTGTGTGTTTGTGTATGCTGTCGCTGCATACAAGGACTACAAGTAATTGTATTATTTGGTGAAGTACCACAGACCATGTCCGCCTTATGTGGCTTGGTCGTGTCCTTCATTATAATAAATGAAGAACAGCACTTTTCCTTTGTGTCCAGCTGAGTTATATCCAGCTTGGGGATCTACGGCCAGATCGTTACAGAATGTGAATAAGAAACTTATATTTATGTGTGTGTAAACCTGGACCTTTGTTTGCTTGAACAAAGCACTTAAGCACACATCTGTATGAATGCATTTGTGCAAATCAAAACCTGAATTCACATCTGTGTCAATGTGAATCCAAATGTACATTTGCCTGAATGCCAATCTGAATGGGCATGTGTGTACATGAGCCAAACTGAAGGACACTTATAGACATGAACATTGGTCTTTGTACACGCATGTATGCCCCGCAGTCTTATGGTGTCATGCATGTATTCCTTTGTTGTGTCTGTGCATGTATGTGTCGTCTTCTTGCTTGCGCGGCTGTGTATGTGTGTGTGTGTGTGTATGTATTTGTGCATGTGTGTGTTTTGTGAGTGTGTATGTATTTGTGGGTGTGTGTGTGTGTGTGTGTATGCATTTGTGGGTGTGCGTATGTGTGTGTATGTGTGTATGTATGCATGTATGTATGTATGTGTGTGTGTGTGTATTTGTGAGTGTGTGTATGTATGTATGTATGTATGTATGTATGTATGTATGTATGTATGTATGTATGTATGTATGTATGTGTGTGTGTGTGTGTGTGTGTGTGTGTGTGTGTGTGTGTGTGTGTGTGTGTATTTGTGAGTGTATGTGTGTGTATGTATGTATGTATGTATGTATGTATGTATGTATGTATGTATGTGTTTGTGTGTGTATTTGTGGATGTGTATGTGTGTGTATTTGTGGGTGTGTGTATGTGTGTGTATATTTATACATGTATGTATGTATGTATGTGTGTGTGTATGTGTGTGTGTATGTATTTGTGGGTATGTGTATGTGTGTTTGTATTTATACAGGTATGTATGTATGTATGTGTGTGTGTGTGTGTGTGTGTGTGTGGTCCTCCTACCTAACGTTGCTGTCCTCCATGTGCGTCTCCTCGTCTGGCGGCTCCTCCCCGTATGACATCATGCTCTCGTCCTGCTCCAGCCCCATGCGTGCGCTCTCCTGGTGCGCCCTGGAGGGCGGCGCCATTTCGTGCTCCGAGTCGCTGCCGCTCTCCGACAGGTGGATCGCTGAGAGGATGGGGGGGGAAGAGCCATGAGATTTCCATTTTACACACACACACACTTACAGTTACAGGCACACACACACACACACACACACACAGACATGCAAACTCGCAGACTTAGTTACTACACACACATTTAAAAGTGACTTACGGTACGGTGCAGGTATACATTATACACACTACATAGTCAAACACACACACTCACACACATAGACAAACTCTTATAATACATATATTCAAAAATGCCTTGCGGTACAGTGCATTACACACACACACACACACACACACACACTAAGTTATTACACACACATGCAAGAGTAACTTTCAGTACAGTATAGGTATATACATTGTACATACTACATAGTCATAGACACATACAGACATACACACAAACTCCAATAACTTACTATATATATATATTCAAAAGTGCAAGAATATATTACACACAGTTTATCGAAAACATGTGTGTGCTTTGAAAAAGACCTTCTTGGCCTCTGTCCTACTCACAGGAGAAAGGGTTGTCTCCCTCCTCCTCGCTGGCGTCGTCCTCTCCGTCCGACATGAGGAGATCCTGGTACAGCACGCTGGCATGCGCCGGCCGACTGGAGCCTTCGTCCTCGTCCTCATCCTCATCATCGTTCCCACGCCCTCTCTGCCCAGTCGGCAGAAGCATATCGTCATCATCCTCCTCTTCGTCGTCCAGATCACCCTCTCCGTCCTCGGCCTGCAACCAGGAGATGTGTCGTTAGAGACAGACAAACACACACACACGCACACACACACACACACACACACACACACACACTCACACACACACACACACACACTAGTGCAACAAAGGCACACCAGAACAGGACACAAAGTGAAGACCAGTTTATAGTCCAGGTGACAAGCGTTACTTGACAAAGAAAAGGTTGTCAACAGATGACACAGATGACAACAATTGTTATAAACAGGACAATAGGACAATTCTTTACACTCGTCCAAACAAGATGCATGTCATATGTGACCAAGTCAACATTCCAGAATTCCGACCTTTGAGTTGCTGTCCAATCAGAGTATGCAACAGCATCTGCACATTTTTTAATTATTTGTTGTGTTCACAACCTGCTGCCACTCCGTAGCAAACATAAGATTTGTCTCTTTAATGTAGCTTTTTGTCGCACGGCTGTTGTCGCCTGACTATAAACTGGCCTCGACATTATTTCATACCGGGGCGGGAGTCTTTGGCTTGCCATCATCCTCTTCCTCAAAGCCTTCGATGTCCACATCAGACTCTTCCTCTCCGAGCCTACCGCGACCGTGGCGACCCTGACAAAACAAACAAACAAACACCGGTGATGTATTGAGATGGGAAGACTGCCGAGCGAGCTAGCAGGCAGGAAGGCAGGCAGGAAGGCAGGCAAGGAAGTTTGGGTTGGGGTGGAAAAAATGGCTGATGGAAACTGCTCAGTATTAAACAGATTTATGAATCTGTAATTAAGTAATTAAAATCTGTAAGTAATTAAAAGTACAAAGACAGATGGATGGATAAGTTTGACATGACATGACATGCTATGACATGACATGCTATGACATGACGTGACAAATGACGTGTGACATATGAGCAGATCGAAAGATGACTGGATGGACAGACAGAAAGCCGGATGGATAGATGGAATGGATGAATGGAGAGACGGATGGAAGGACAGATGGGCGGGACTGGAAAGGAGATGGAGGTGTACCTGCACCCCTCTTTTCTCTGTGGTGGGCAGAAGCGTAGCCTCGGCTAAGAGGCTAGCGTCACCCTGCAGACTCAGAGAGGTGCTGCTATCAAACAACTCAGCGGGCTGAGAGCAAGAGGAGGAGGGGGAGGAGGAGGAGGAGGAGCAGGAGACGGAGGAGGAGTAAGGGGGGAGGGCAGGAGAGAGGAGGAAGGGATGGCACACAGGGGAAGAAGAGAAAGAAGGAAAAGAGAAAGGGAAAGGAGGGTGAGACTGTAGAGAATAACAGGAACAGAGGAGTGTGACAGTAACAGCAGATTTTGACAAGAAGACGGCAGGACCGAGGTGTCGGATTGTCTACCAGTGAGTATTGCAAGTTGGACCCATAAGCTAAGAGGGCATACTAAACTAGCAAATGAGCACTTTATGATAAACTGGAGAATATGGTCTGCTGTGCCTGGCCTGCATGCATAACCCCTCATCTCTTATTATTCTCTTGATAAGCTCACGATTCCAGGAAATAGCTTCTCACGGAGATGTGACGTCAAAAGTGAACTCATCTGAATGTACGTGCATGCCTTACATACCATAGTACATACAAAAACGGAATAGCAGTGGCTTAAATATCCACATTAGTGAGCCAGTGTCAGCATCCCAACTGCAATGTGGACCTTTCCTTCAGCTGTTACAGTCAGAACTGTTTCTCACAGACACGCTACTATAACTTTAAACTAACAATCTGAGAGGTCTGAATGTGTGTTTCTGGATGTGTATGTGTGTGTATTTCTGTGTGTGTGTGTGTGTATTTGTGAGTGTATATATTTCACACAGACACGCTGCTATAACTTTAAACAATCTGAGAGGTCTGAATTTCAAAATGGCCCTTAGGTACATAATAGCAATTCCAAACTCTAATTTACAATTTAGTAGTACCCATCCTAGATTCTTAAATTCCACCAGGGTGTAATCTAGGTCTAACAATACATAAGAAATTGGTGCAGAGGAATCACAGACAGAAGGAAGAACAAGAGGAAGTAGCTCATAGTGACAGGGTCAAAGTTCAAAGCTAGGGCTAAAAGACAGCTGAAAGCTAAGAGGCACATGAGAACAGAAGAAGCCATAAAGCTAGTAAGGCCTAATGCGTAAGGGAGTGAGGTGTGTGTGTGTGTGTGTGTGTAAGATTCAAGGTTAGTGTGTGTGTATGAGGGACAGGGAGAGGGAGAGGGAGAGGGAGAGAGAGAGAAAGAGAAAGAGAGAGAGAGAGAGAGAGAGAGTGTGTGTGTGTGTGTGTGTGTGTGCACCTCTCAGTCCTAGCAGGCAGACCTACCTGTGGGGTGTACGGCCCTAGAGTCATGTGTGTGTGTGCCCTACCTGTGGGGTGTACGGCCCTAGAGTCATGTGGGTGGGTCAGGCCTACCTGTGGGGTGCCCTGGGCTCATGTGGGTGGGTTAGGCCTACCTGTGTGGTGTACGGCCCTAGAGTCATGTGGGTGGGTCAGGCCTACCTGTGGGGTGTACGGCCCTGGGCTCATGTGGGTGGCTCAGGCCTACCTGTGGGGTGTACGGCCCTAGAGTCATGTGGGTGGGTCAGGCCTACCTGTGGGGTGTACGGCCCTGGAGTCATGTGGGTGGGTCAGGCCTACCTGTGGGGTGTACGGCCCTGGAGTCATGTGGGTGGCTCAGGCCTACCTGTGGGGTGTACGGCCCCGGGGTCATGGGGTCCAAACTCTCCAGGTCAGCAGCATCCAGGGCTGCCTCCTTAGCCGTAGAGATGTCCTTCTCCAGCTGGGTCAGGTGCTCATCATACTGCGCGCGCACACACACACACACACACACACACACACACACACACACACACACACACACACACACACACACACACACACAATAACAGTATGTTAATCGTTTTTTGACTAACTGCCATTCATTGACACACATTTGAATATTTTATTTAAAGTGTTTTGTGTCTTGCAGATATGGTGGAGAGAGACAGTACTGTTGGCGACAAACGTACAGATCTCTCTCTCTCTCTCTCTCTCTCACACACACACACAGAAAGACTAATCCCTCACCTCAGCAAGGGTTTGCTTGCAGACGTTGACTATCTCTAGAGCAGTCTTGGTGTATGGACTGTCAGGGCCTGAGAGAGGAAAAGATAAACAGGCGGGTTGTCGGGGCAGGCACTTACACAACAGACCAATACAACAGGAAACTCACTTGAGTGAAAGGTTTATTTAGAGGACTTACCATTGTACTTGCAACTGTTGGCATGGATAAGGCTGACGTCAGACAGAAACACATCCCGGTTCTGGTATTTATGCTTGGAAATGTTCTGAAAGATACACACACACACACACACAAATCATCAGTTTTTGTCAGTTGAACAAAATGGCTGGTGTATGGAATGCCTCTGTTTTCACTTTGACTGACCACCATCACCATTTTTCTCACCTTGCGAATGTTTTCCAGATCCATAGGCTGGGCAATGACTTTATAGTAATCAGGAACAAACTTCTTGTTAACAGGATGCTGAAATGGCCAAGACTGCAAAGAAAATAAAAACAAGTTGACAAAACATGTTGACACTGGGTGGAAGGACTGCGTTGACAATCCCTGCTTTGGGGAAAAGGCATGTCAACAATAACATGACTTGGGAAATTTGACACAAAAAGGCAAGTACAGGGACCACCACTGAAATGATCATAAACTAAGATAAAATGTCTGGATATTAGCCACAACAGTGAACAACATTCCTTTATTATCGCCTTCGTGAAACGTGCTATCAGACATTTGATAGCGGTTATGACATGGGTGTGTAAAAATAACACTACTGACATGTGCGGAAAGCCATAAAATTATGACTGAGGGTTTTTAGATGGCTGTGGACCAAAAACAGGAAATCTGATCATTAGCTGTTTAGAACAGAACAAAAACAAAATGAATATTCACAAACAATGGGCACTTAGTCATAGCCCTTGACCACCATCTTAACACTAGGCTTTGGTGGTATCCAATTTTTCATAACTCAATATTTTCCTGACAGGATACCCTGGTGTGATGATATTTAAGAAGTGTTTAAAAAATCCATAATGTTATGAGTAGTTATGGCCAGTTTTAAGTGGCATAAATCAGAGCAGTAGCTCAATAAAGTAGCTTGAAGGATTTAATATCCTTAATATCCTGTTTCCTTATTTTAACTTTTCATATAGATCGCAAGAAACTGCTTCTTCTGTATCAATTAGAACATTTCTATGGCATTTTGAAGTTAGCAAAGATATCACAGTGTTGAAAATCCTGCAGCCTTTTCAGTATACAGTATTTTCAAAATACCGCCCAAGCATACTTTTCACCGCTCTTAGAAGAGCTGGTTGATGGGAAAAAGCACCAGAGTATGGAATGGGGACTCACGTCAGGCACATTCATCATCTTCTGCGTCACTATGTTGTCCAGGATGAAGGAGAAGGCCACCTGGTCATCGTCATCCAGCAATGGGTTAATGGCCTTCTCCAGGCGCACTAATCGATCCTCCTTCTACGAAGGGGGGGACAAAAAATAATAATAATAAAAAAAAAAAGACAAAAATAACATCATGTTGGTCCAAAAACATGAATCAAGCACAAACTATAAGGAAGGGAAAGAGGATAACAATGTAACTGTACCTCTTTGATCTTTTCTTCACACAAGTCCAGCATAGACTGAGCCACCAGAGTGAGAGGGTGCTTCACGCCTGCGGACAGACACAAACAACACAGCCATGAGGCACTGAAACACACATGCAAAGCTCTACCTACGCCTGTGCAAAACACAGAAGACTGCAGACAGCCACAAATATGCACACAACTAGGGTGTCGTATTCACTTAGTAAAAAATGAATCAAACAAACATTGCTATTGTCTGTGATGTTGGCAGTATGTACAGCCTGTCCCTAGTCTGGACACATAGGATATATCAATACATATAATTATTTATAGCCATATTTTTGCCCCATAGATTAAATATTAGGCTGCACCACAAATAGTGGAAATGACTTTGAGAATGTTTTCCACATTTGTGTGAAATAAAATATTTTTTATTGAAAATATTCAATTTGCTAAAGTGTCTAGACTTCAGGCACACTCTGCACAGGCATGTGATGGGGGTCAGCTCTGTACCGTTGTAGGTGGAGCTGTTCTTAACGATAAGCTCCACGCTCTCTCTGAACTCCTCTCGTGAGGGGTAGCTGCGCTTGCGGACGTTCTCCCGCAGCGTCTGCAGGTCCATGGGCCTCGTGATGATCTTGTAGTAGTCCTTCACCAGCTTGGCGTTCACCGGCGTGTGGAACGGGTACGTCTGATGGCAGCAAGCAGCAAGGCTCTATAGTTAGTCTAGGTGTATGTTTATGTTTTCTTAAGTATGTGTCTGTGTGTCCTACAGCATAGCCACTCTTTACACAAGCTATTCAGTTGTGTTCACTAATACATGTCTTATGGCAGCAAACAGCAAGGCTCTATAGTTAGTCTAGGTGTATGTTTATGTTTTCTTGAGTATTTGTCTGTGTGCCTTACAGCATAGCCACTCTTAAGCTATTTAGTAAGTAAGCTATTCAGTTGAAAGTTGCCATTTTTTACTTAGCCCTCTTCCATGGTAGATTTGAAGACTAATACACTAATGCATGTCTGATGGCAACAAGCAGCGAGGCTTTAGTAAGTGTTTATGTGTGAGCGTTGAGGTGTATGGTTAGGTTCTCAAGTATTTGTCTGTGTCCTACAGCATAGCTACTCTTTTCACAAGCCATGCAGTTGAAGGTTGCCATTTTTTACTCAGCCCTCTTCTATGGCAGACTTAAAGACTAATACACTAAACCTGGTAACACACATCAAGCCACTGAATGGCAGGAATTTCAAAGTCCCATTTTGAAAGTCCCATTTTTGTCGTTGTGATCACACAGCACATCACAGCACTCAGTGCACACAACAAAATTCACCTCTGCATTCAACCCATCACACACATGTGAGCAGGGGGCAGCCATGACAACGGCGCCTGGGGAACAGTGCGTGGGGACGGTACCATGCTCAGGGTAGCTCAGTGGCGCTACTGGCGACCGGGATTCGAACCTGCAATCCTGCGGTCACAGGTCCGATACCTTAACCGCTAGGCCATCATAATTTGAAGAGCTAGCTGAATTTATTGTTCTTCGCTAAACTGCTTCTCATCCTCCTGTTATGCCACCTCTTGAAGTGCCCGGCTATCCAAACCTCACCCTAGAACACACCTCTGAGCTCTAACGCAATTGAGCAGGACAGAGAGTAAGAGGAGCCGGTAGGGTTTGTCTTACGTTGGGAAGATCTCTCATGTCGTTGATGATGCCCTCCAGCACCGAGGACAGGGTGACCATGGGGTCCGTGCGACGCCGATGGATGGACTTGTGCGGCCGCTGGCAGAGAGGAACAAGAGTGTGCAAGAGTTTACAGACAGACCTCAGGTCCTGCTCTGAC